>KK117931.1:508827-624776 GCA_000611955.2 Stegodyphus mimosarum
TTACGTAAGAGTTTTCAGTAAATATAAGATGCGGGACATAAAAATATAAAAAATATACACATTATACTATACTTTTTATTAATTTATTTTTATGATAACATAGTATTACATTACGCTATGTTGCATGATATTCATTAAAACAATCCAAACACATTTGATGTATCTCGGACAATTGGAACAATATGTCGTAGTTTGTTTTACAATTTTCCTTGGTTCTTGGCGCTCAAAGGTTGCCTCTTCGTCTGCTAACATAGTGCGCACATCCTTTTTATAGGCTTATCCTGCTGATTCTTGCCGAGTCTCTAAATGGAGAGACACTTTCTTCATTCTGTTTCTATTATTATTAGGCGCTGTATTTTCTGAGAACAACCATCTGGTAGTCAGAAGTTCCTGAAATTTTCTCATCTTTATTTTTATTGGTGTTTCTCTGGTACACTGTATGGTCATTTACTATATTTCTTCTTAAGAGCGAATGGAGTGCCAATTTCCGATATCACTTGATGCTTTTCCATATTGTTGTGGCCTGTTGATGCCAGGTTTTCCATTATTATATTCCATTATCGCCAAAGGTTTTTGTTTCGGAAGACGATCGCGATGAGTAAAATCAGAGATTGAAGTCATAATAGATGCATTCTTTGTTGATTATATTCTAACATCGCCAACATCTCTCCATTTTAATACCACAGTGATGTTGTTATCTTTTCAGGCTATCATTTCTCCTCTCTTCAATGGGTAAGACTTTACCAAAACTTGGCATAATTTTTTTGTTGTGCCGTACAGTTCCAACGACATGCGTCTCAAAATTTAAAAATTTGACTACAAATTCATAGCTATTGTAAACGTTGTCGACAAACAAAGTGCGTCCTTCATTTAGTAATTTAATTGAAAGTTCAAGGCAGACGTCTTCGGCTATGCCTATTTTCTTCCGCGAGTATCTCCTCCAAAATATATTTTCGCAGATCATGTGTATCCTTCGCGGGATCACAGTTTGTATAGTTTTATACCATACTTATGCGATTTTGTTGGTATGTAATGTTTGAATATTAGTCGTCTCCTGCAAGGAACCGAAAATCACTGATTTGGACTCCCGCAAGAAACTGAACCGAATCACACTGGGAGACGAATGTGTTAATCGAAGCGATTATTTCTCTCTTATGGACCATTGTGCAGTTTGACCCTATGTGCACAGTTTCCCCTTAGGACCGAATTGAAAATTGCAACTAGGAGATACAATAGCTAATTGGTGAAGCTAAACAAGGAAAAGGAAAGGGGCATTCAAATAACAGAAACTTTACGTACCTTAAAGAATGATTGGCATGTAATTTAACAACATCCGTAAACAATGAGCCATGCACTAACGTGAATGGGAGAAAAGACCAGGTAGAAAATGGTTGCAGGCTTTTAGCCTACATGCCGATATCTGAACACTCGGGCGTTTTGGGCGACTTCGCTGTGGAGGAGTTAAGTTTATTTATATTACTAATTAAACATATATTTTAAAAAAGTATATGATGCACTAAAAATTTAAACATATGTAAAATTAAAAATAAGAATAATTTGAGGGGTGCGTTCGCATTACCAGACGACACTTGATGAGGATTTGAATATTATCTTTTGTCATCAATTTATATATTAATTTAAGAAACCGGAAAAATGTCAGAGCTGCCTGCAGTTAAAAGGAGCACAGTGAAACGTCTAGTGGTTATTATAGGAAAATTTTATATTTTCTAGTAGGTTAATTAAGTAACATTTTTGGCATACAAAGTAGCTATAATCGTAGTGGTATGGACTTCAGATATCATTCGTAAGCACCCGAAGGAAAGCTGTATTGGATTTGCCAACAAAGATTAAACAATATCGGTAGGTTACGGTGACCTGGTTGATGACCTCTGAGCTAACATTGCATGATATCCCAACTGTATTCAATAGGATTCACATCATATAAGTTAGAGAAACGGATGTCAATAGGAACTGAACAGAATATTCCTCAAACCATTGTCGAACAGTTCCGGTCTTGTGTTAAAGAATATTGTCCTAGTCTATTTCTGTGGAGGACATGAAAGACATCTATCATTCTGAATTCATTTAATGATGACGTTAACGTCGTTCGCAGATGTTATTGCAAGATGCAACCAACGCTTCTAAGGATGTTCATAAGAACCTCACCCAAACTTTAGTACTTCTGCGTCCTGTGTTTATGTCTCGCGATATGTATCGATTAACTCTTTACTTGGAATTCAGCGTGCCTTGGCACAGCAATTGGCAGGACGTAAAATAAATCGTTATTCATCCAATCAAAGAAACTTTTCTCCATTGTGGTTTACTAACGATGGGCATGGGCAACAAAGTTTAATGAAAGGAATGGACACAAATTGTGACAGATTAGTCCTATGCAATTAATAGTTATCACATACTCTGCTAGAAACTGCTTGACGGAAATGATATTGTGTAATGGCAAACAGCCGTGTAGCAATATATCTGTTTCCAAGGTATTCGACGGCAAGCCTGGGAACAATTTATTAAGTGATATTAAGGTTATCAGCTGTCATTCGAAAAAATATACCTGATGCTTTTTCAGAAACATTTGACGAAATTGCCGGTATTCTCAGCCGTTTGAGAATGGAAAGATGACCACTCCTGGATTCACCACTAACACCACGGCGTCCACCACGACATGATTCGTGCCAACAAAAAACACAGTATTATGTCAATGCTTGTTCTCTGTAGGCCTCCTTGACAACATTACAAATGTACTCTTTGTCCTTTTTCTCACTTTGCTACACACGTTGTTATTATTCTTTGCTATTCTTTGGAAAACAAGACCTCACATATTTACTAGATCAAAGCTACAAAGCTAATGATTAACAATAGAAGAAAATTTGTTCCTAAGACTATATTTTAGCAAAAGCAAATTAAGGTAGTGATAATATATACTGTCAAATCTCCTTTGGTAGTTTTGTTGAATTTATTAAAATCGTTTAGTCCTATAATTTTGAAGACGAAATGTATACATACACTTTCAAGTTTCATCGCAATATGTTTCACTATGCACGTTTTCTCAATTAATTGAAATGTATATTCCTTTTTAGTGGCCTCGAATTAAAGAACTGCTGAAGTTAAATTTTATATAGTATTCAAAAGATTTTATGTATTTAAATTTATAATAGCATTAAGTATAATAATTTTTGCATATTTTGACAAATCTGTACAACTTCAAAGGTTTAATATACAACAAACTCTTGAATTTGACTCTGCAAATTAATTTCATGTAATTTATGGTTTTCAGAAGCATCTAAATAAAATAAATGATTCTGTGGCTATAATTAGCGAATAAGTTTAACTACTTATTTAGGTGCAATTTATTATACGTAAACAACAATATATCATTTTAGGGTGATTGCTTTAATTTCACTAAAATCATTTATTAATGAATTTTTTATCAGTTCATCAAAAGATGCATTGTAAAGCGTTTAATTAAATGTAATTTATTTTCCTATTTTTAAGACCATTTTTCTAATTACTCTAAGTCAAATTTCAAAAAGGCGTTCTCTCTTTAACATCAATTTTTATTAACGGGAAACTTTTTAATTTTTCGCGTTTCCCACGTAATGTATTAAAATGCAAAAATCACACTGTAACTTGGTTGCAATTTTTGTACTTCTAAAAGACCCTATTTATTAAAATTATAAGCAATCAATTAATTGTTTAGTGTCTTTTGTTCATAAAAGCAATTAATAAGTAGCAAAAAGTATTAATTTTACTTGAGAAGATATTTACATCTAAGTATGGTGAGAAAACTGAGTAGTTCTTTTTTTTTTTGCTATAATGTTACTTACAAGTAAAACAATTCTACTCCAAATCGGAAAATTCTAATATTTCCAACTTAACAAAAATATAAAGTTTTATGTAACTATCACGTATCTGCATAAAAAAATATTCCATTTTTAAGATTCGTAGAAAATATCACAAATATTTCCAACCTAAAATTGTTATCTTAAAAAAACCGTATATATTTCTGAAATATTGACATTTTTAAGGTTTTATTTCTGATAAATTTCTTGGCTTATTTAAAACTTTATGTATTCCGATAGGTAAGACTAAGATAATACTTTAAATAACGAAATCATACTTTTTATATCTTATATGTACACTGCGGAAAAAACAAATGAAAGAGGGGCAGTTTTACATCTTCCGTTCTACTTGCCCGATTGACGAAATTCAAATTGCGTTTTTCATGTTTCAGAAGCGCGACTTAGGATACATTTTAAATTTATATATAGCTTCATTCTAAAATAGGTATTTTGACACAAAATCAGACATTTCTGAAATGACATGCCAATTGTGTTTTCCATATTTCGATTCTACGATTCAAACTGTGCTTAAATATTGAATTTTGTAAAATTTGGTTCGTAATTTTTTGGCGTAATTGGCGTAACGTTTCAAGTTTTCGCCAAGAATGGTGAATTTATTAATTTATGTCAAACTATTTTCCTTTTCTTTTTTTTCATTGCGGAGGAGCGGAAGAAAAATTACCTTTCATACTTTCATATAATTTTAATCAAGTGCGTAAATCACATTTGTATTACTATCGCTTTTAGGAAATATGCCAAATTTCAAAGCACGCAAATACATAACTTCAATTATATATTAGGAAATTTTGAATTAAAAATTCTAATTTTTTGCAGGTATGCTTAGAAATACATCTACTTTAACATGATGGTAAATATTTTATAGATTAAAACTCAAAATGTTTTACGAAAAATTTATAAAAATTATTTAAAAGTATACATTTAAAAAATCATAAAACGTTAGCTAATTTTATTTTGAATGAACCTTAATTTCGAAATGGGAAAGTAGGCATCAGGTAAGTTTAATGAAAAAGAGGTATAATTAAATATATACCAAATTCAGTTAATATTGAGAAGCTAAAATTTTGAGAGCTAATTTTTTTTAAAACTACAAGTGTGATTTTTACCAAATGTAGTAGTTTGGCATAAACTGAGTTCTAGAATCCAAATACGGAAAAAATCAGCATGTCGTTTCAGAAAGATTCCGATTCTGTGTCAAAATACCTATGTTAGAACAAGGCTATATATAAATCTAATAAATATCCTAAGTCGCCCTTTCGAGACATGAAAAACGCGATTTGATATTTGTCAATTGGCCCAGTAGAATGGGAAATACAGAACTGTATCTTTTTGGGAAGACAGGGAACTTATAACTGAACACTCATTTCTGTTTCAAGTGTTTTACGGTGTAAGCCCTGAAGTTAAACAACTAATTTAGTTTCTTTTTTTTCTGGCACCAAAATAAAGCACACGGAGAATTATATTTTCGTTAAGCAAAACTCATGACCTATTTATACGCAAAGGAAATAGTAACAAGATATCATTTCATCTTGATAAATACATTTTTTTTGTTAACACAAATTTTAACTCCTCATGTTCTAGAAGTTATACTACGAGGCATACACAAATGTGTCACAGCACTAGCAAAATAAATAACAAATGTACAATCGCACTGCATAAGGGGGAAAATTATTAAAAATATATTTTAAAATAAGTAAAATAAAAAAGTAATAAGGTAAAGAGAACTCAATAATTTAAATTCGGAATAAAATTCCGAAAAGCAGAAATTTTCGCTTTAGTCCGAAAAAGTTCAGAAAAAACTCGTGGCCAAGATACAAACAGGCGCATCAAAGTTGCCTGAGTTATCGTCTTCTACTGCACATGATGAACGCGCTCAAGAAGTATACGCTTTACATCTCGATCTATCGTAGCCACACAAAGCACTTAAAGCAAATACAGATCCCTTTAAATAGCTCTTAAAATTGCAATGCTCAGTCAAAAGCTGAGGGTCACATTAAAATCTGTAGAAACTGAATAAAGTTTACTCTCCGAAAATTTGTAGAAGAAAGCATTTGGTTCATTCGGCTCTTTGATGAGGCCATATATTTTCTGTTCCGAGTACAGACAGCATCATTTCCACAAAAGTGCTTGCAGTGAGGAACAGGAAAACGGAGATTTGAATTAATGTGACGTTTGGTGGTTATCTTTCCTAGAGCATCAGCTTTCTCTTTTACCAAATTTCCACAGTATCCACGAAAATAAGCAAAATAAATAACAGTATCAAGATTGCAAGGTCTTAATAACCTGAATTTCAACAGCAAGTTTCTCATCTTGATATGATCTCATCTTCATCTTGATATGGGGTAATAAATTAGAGGGTATTCAAAAAATATAACTTTTTAAAAAATACTCACTGCTTCTACAAAGTTTCCGAATACGTTCTTACAAATCTGAAAATTAAACAAAGTAATATTCTTGTTAGCATTCAATACTGAATCCTTGTATAGATGTACAACTCGTGCCAGCTCTTTCATTCCTTTGTAAAATTTACTTTTTGGAGTACAGTTAAATTTCGTAGTTGCGGTTTTCAGAATGTCATCAGTACTATCAAAATAATGACTTTTGAATATAATGACTTTTGAGATGAAACTTCATTTTAAGGTAAAGAAAATGGTCTACGGGACCACAGGAGAATACGTGGAGTTATAAAGAATTGTAACAGTTTTCTTTGATTGAAATCGCTGCACGAGATCGCACTTGCATAATGGCGCATTGTCGTGAAGCAGAAACTAATTACTCGATTGAGCTTTTTTATCTAGTGCACAGCGTTCTCTTCAGAAGCACTTCCATTACCTCCTTCAGAAATAAGAGGTTCTCTCAGGGACAATTTTTTAGCTGCCGAAACTTTTGATATTGATATTACTTTTGAGATAATGAAGGGTGAATAATTTTGGGATAATCATCATCTTTCCGTCCGTCAAGGAATCGACTGTGCACACAAAAGGCGTTAAATCTTATTAATCCTTGATCACCGTACGTTTTTATAAGCTTTATTTATTTCACCCACCTGGTGCTTGTCGAAATTTTCAATAGTTTGTGAACCTTTCGAATACAAAATTTTATATGAAATGATGACAATTTTAAATTCTTACTCTTTAATAGATAGTTACGGTAAAATTATGATTGTATAAGGTAATTGCTCCCGTGAAATGACTTCTTTTTTTATTAGTATTTCATGGTACTGAATCAAATATTTGCTCTTTCAGAGCAAAGTCGTTCGAAACGCCCATGCATTTGAGCATCGTCAGGTAGCTAGAACGCTTGCTTTTTTTTGCTACCTGGTGCTTTCCTCCATCACTTTAGTGCATAGCGCATTGGTTTTCGAGAGTTCTTAAATGGCACGTCAATTATTTTTCTGATGCGACTAAAAATAACTCTCTTATTTGAATGCACCTTCGCTTTCCTTTGTTCAGCGTCAACATTTAGGTGTTGATGCTAGCAGTTGCAAACCTGCGCTGAAGGGAACTGCGCACAGAGGATGAAACTGCACGAAGATCCCAAAGAGAGGAATAATCGCATCACTTAAAACGCTGTAGTATTCTATTTGGCATGGGGTTAGGAAACCCGTTCCAAACAACGTTCATACATATAGACATTTTAGATGTTTGACAGCAACAGATTTTGGGTTCTAGCGATCCGAAAGAGCTAAGTGAAAATATTGTTAAGACGAAAACTGAAAGAGATGCGATTTTAATAGTCGCCCAAAGGGGCAAGTTATGGTTTTTTACGTTCTCGCTAAGCTCGCAATGTAACACTCGGCTGTTGTATTTATTCCTGCGAACTCATTTTTTCTTTCTTTTTAGCTGTACAGTTAAGCGTGGTTTTCTTTACTAATGCCGCATACAATTCAACAAAAAAATCGCAAAATTTTAAAGAGCTGCATAGCAGCAAATGTTTAAAATTCCCAATTAATTTTTTTGCCTTTTTATCACCAACGTTTTAGGTGTTAGCTTTGTTTATTAATACCAGGTCTTTTGCAATTACGTGATATAAAATACAATTCAACAACAGTATTATTACAAACTATATAATAAAAGTAATATTTTAGAATTTCCGATAGAGCGTTAGATGTTGCCAAACATATTTTTGTATTCGCTGTATTAGTTTTTAGATGTAGCCGTTCGTGCAGACTGCCATCTAAAATCGTTATCACAAACTTTAAAATGTATACAATAATTGACTTCAGCTGGTGTTATTTCATAAAAATATTGAGTATTCTCAAATAGACATCTCACGATTATAGAAAAGACAATTTATATCAATCACATTAAAAAGGTAGAAAATATTTTTGAAGAAATGTGCTTATTGCTTTTAACTCGCTTAGTTTATTAATCCGTAACTCAAATTAAATTTGAAAGTATATTAGGTTTTACTTAAAGGCAACACTGTGACCCATGAAACATAAACGTATTTTGTTTCCGGTCGTGGCAATTTAGTTGTTTCATAGCTACCAGTTTGTTGACTGAAGCGAAAAGATAAATACCACACATTTTCCAAATGGCTAATGTATCACGAGATGGCGATGAAAATATTTGACTTCGAACAGTGTTGCCACTGCTTGCTTTCAAATCGTTGAATTTGTTAATCAAAAATTCATTAAAGTTTTATAAAATATGATATAAAATAATAAAACAAATTTGAAAATGAAATTTCGGGCTTTCAGGCGCACATGCTCGGGTGGAAGACTACATTATTTAAAATTTGACGGCTCTGGGATCCGTCGTTTTTTCCAAATGCGAGGAACATACATACATGCATGCAGATTCTTCATTATTAAATTTCTTTAAAAATAATATCCAGCGATGAAATTCGGTGGCAACAGTTTGGAAATTGATATGCCGTTTCTAGTCAACCAACGCAAAATCCCATCTGAAGACAAATAGCCCCCTTTTGGGTTAAACTTTCTTGCAAAATGGGTTTTATTTAAAACAAAGAAAATAATTTATGAGTTAAAGCAATAATACTATTTATCATATAATTTCATGGCACCATGGCTCTCAAATAACGAAATCTATTATTTGAATTACGTTGTCAAATGTATGTTCCATTATCTTTATAAAATTATCAGGGTTTTTAATTATTTGAGACATAAAATTTTAGATGAATTTTGTAAGCAGGATTTTTTAACCCCTTGTTCCCTTGAAGATATGTCAAAAATCATTTTTCTTTTTTCGGTTCATTATGAGATCATTATGAGCTTCTCATACCTTTAGTAATTATTTCAGGAATTTAAATAAAAACTTGTTTTATAAAAACTGTATTTTCCCCTTGTGTTTTACATAGCATTTCAAATGATACCGTTGCTCATTTTTCAGCTTTATAGTAATATATTATTGGTAATTTTTTCTCGGTTTTTCAATCCATGAAGGCAGTTGATCACTAGATAAAAGCAGATCTATGTCCATGCACTAAAATTATTTTAGCAAAATTTAGATCAGATGTGATATCAATAACTGTTTCATGTTATTGTTCTACATTTTTCTAATATTCGCCTCAAAACTTAACTGGCACAGACTTGGAAATGCCACTTTTTTTTTTAATTTGGATGTACAGCTATTTTTATTTAATCTTCTTACTTTTAATTTGAGCGCATAGATTTGAACATTACTGGTTCGTTAGAAATACAAGGCTTGCAATATATGTAAACTTGTTTATTATTCAACATATGAGAACAAAAAATCTCTTTCAATTTTATGAGTACCTTTTAAGACACAATGTTACATTTCTTTTTATCTTTAAAACATTTTATATATAATATCCTTGAGAATAATGTACTTTTACGGTGAAAATGCGCTTTAGCCCACTGCTTGGCGATGTTTTGAAAATCACCAATTCGGCGCGTCTGCGAAACGTCTTTGCAATTAATTGCAACCTTCCCGACACGCTCCGGGAAAACCTATTGTAAACAAAACGTAGAATTCTAAACCATAAATTAGTATGGAAACTGTTGCCACAAAAATATAATAAAATAATATGCAAAACGAACATTACGATCATTAAAATATTTGTCAGTTACCTTTAAATTAATTATTTACATTTTATGTTGTAATACTTACACATTTTATGCCGTTACATAACCTTCCCGACACGCTCCGCGAAAACGTAACCAAAATGGCATTCCAGAAAGAAGGAATTTTTTTTTAAAAGGGCATTAAAATTACAAACGATACCATGTACACACCGTTCCGTTTTAACTTAAAAAAAACATCTGAGAATTGCACAATGTAGGCAACGTACACAAATAAACAAAATAAGCTAGAATAACGAAAATAAATTACAAGAAAATGCCATGTGCACAGCGTTCCTTTTAAACTTAAAAAAAACTTCAGCGAATTGCACAATGTAGGCAACGTACACAAATCAACAAAATAAGCTAAAATAACGAAAATAAATTACAAGAAAATGCCATGTGCACAGCGTTCCGTTTTAACTTAAAAAAAACATCAGCGAATTGCACAATGTAGGCAATGTGCACAAATCAACAAAATAAAATAAATTGCAAACGATACCAGCGTTCTGTTCTTCAGCTGAGCCAAATTATTTCAATAAAAGGCAACAAAATATAAAAATTAAGCAACTTGCACTTCCAATAAAGTAATAAATGTACATGTACATTCACTCACCTCTCTCAGCATCACAGCTAAATCCATACCGACTCGGTATTTAGCGAAATATAAGGTACGAAAATAGCAAACACTCAACACAAAAACACCGCATTCAAAGAATACAACGACAACTGAAATAACTACTTAAATTAACACGTAAGAATTTCGAATAAACCGCTACGTCATCTCACATTACCAATAAAACCGTTCTTTATAAAATAGGAAATACGCATGCGCGAAAACTACATGTTTCCGTAGCTTCAAAATACCCAGTCAGCCATGTTCGCGGATATACGGAGTTACCCATGTTGGCGCGTTTATTGCTCATTCAAAAACAATCGCGGCCAAGCAGTGGGCTAAAGCGCATTTGAGCCACTTTTACGATTACAGAATACCTAACTAATTTAAGATACGTTTTCTGAAGAAATAGTAAATTTTACCATATTCTAACACGACGTAGCAACTTCGTGAGGAACAAAATTACCATTGTTGCCATAGCAACCCCTGCATTAAAAGTTCAAATTGCGTAGTTTCTGGAAAAGAATTGAAGCAAAAAGTTTTTGAAAACCACTTCCGGTTAATAAAATCACTAAAATTTTGAAAACACAGAGCATGTTTCTTAAAACGAAGAAAAAAAAAACTTTGAGAATAAGTAAAAGCGCTTTGGTTTAAAAAGATAAAATTTCAAATTTCTGAGAATTTCGATTACGCTCTTATTTTAGTACTTGTTTCTATTCTGTATGACACGCTTGTATTTATATTTTCCAATTTCGCTGTCACAGTTGCGAATATTTGAATGTTGCACAACTGGAATATTTATTGGGGGAAAACTCCTTGCAATATAATTCGGAGATAATGAAATTTAAAATATGTTTGCCAATTTTTGCCACATTTTTTTAGGTTTATTATCAATCATTATATTGCAGTTTTTAAACTATTCTGTGATATCACTTTTCCTTTCCGGATTCACGGAAGATAAAACCGCAAATATATAAATTCAACAAATATAAAAGAGAAAAAGATTAAACAATACAACAAAGATAAAATTAAGAAAAAAAATATGAAATCTTTCAGATTTTACATTACTCCTAAAGGGAATTTTTTTAGCGTTTTGTGTGTTATCTTTGTTTACTAAACATCAAGTTCTTCGCACTTAAACCATAAAATTCACTTCAACAGCAATATCGCAAAATAATTTTAAAATGAGCATGTCTTTAAAATTTTTGATACACAGATAAAAATGCTTTTTTTTTCGTATAGTATTTTCATTGCTCGCTTTGAAATCGTTGAGTTTCTTAATCAAAAACTCATAAATGCTTTACAAAATAAAAAATAGATAGTAAAACAAATTCCAAATTCCAAATTTGGGCTTTCAGATGTCCATATTCGTGTAAATGGTTCTAGGTGCAGTTGTTTTATCACAATGCGAGAAACATACATACATTTATGCAGATTCTTCATTATTTAATTTCTTTGAATATAATAGAGGGTTCTAATATTTGGTGGCAACAATTTAAAAATTGATTTGCCTTTTATAGTGTTTCAACGCAAAATGCCAAAATGAAATTAATAGCCCTTCTGGGCTAACTCCCTTTGGGCTAAATGGAACACATCCAAGATATTTTTCTTAACCTGCTTATTATCTTTTCACCCATTTATGTCAGTTTATGCCAATACACAGATGTTTACTGTAGTATTTATTGCAGTAGCAAGTATTATTGTTTTGATGATAGAAACCTGAGCAAGCTTCATTAAAAGCAAGAGACGTTTGAATAAATGAGATATAGCTTGAAATGTTGTCTTCGCCTACTACTAACAAGATTTTGCTTCCTACAATGAACTGGAAAAAATTGTGGTGGATAAGTAACTGAAAGAAAATATAATGAAAAGTTTATTTTAATTAATTAATTTTTGCTTTTGCAAAAATGTGCGCTATATTCCTCCTGCTTCGTCTACTCTCCTAGAATATTTAAGTGAGAGAGATTTTAATTTGAGTAAAAATCTAAATTAAGAGGAGTCCTGCAAACAACCGCCAGCTGTAAAGAACTGTTCTAGCTTTATGAATCGTGGGCGGTATTTCTCAAAACGTTTGTCACATTTAAATATCCAGTTAAAGGTCGAGTGTTGTCATCACTACAAAGATGGAATTAGGCGCTGTTAGCAAACTACACGACTCGATGGTCTTCAATAATAGCCGTTACCATGGTTACAAAGAAACCCAGATGAAAATAAAACGGTCTTGAAAGGATTATTCTAAAGAAACAAACTATAGTTGACGTGAAAGTTTTCTTTGATTTAATAATTAGCTTCTGAAATCTGCTGAACTAGGTACTGATATAGAATTTAAACATTTTAATTGTAATGAATTTGTATTTTACGTGTTCTCCGCGATTTCCACGAAAAATGAAAGGGGCAACTTTGTTTTTAATTTTACTCTAAAATGATGGCACAATAAATTTCATTTATTGCTGTTACTTCTGTAATCATTCGGTGTAGACATTGCAGTAAAATCCAGAACACAAATTCGTCTTTAAGCCTAGAAAGTTGCAGCAGGTTTAGGTTAAGGAAAAGTGAGTTTAAATTTATAGTGTAAATTATAAAAACGCATACTCTATTAATCTAGATCTTCAGTTTCGAAATGTCAGTCATTAACAATAATTCATCTTTTAAAAATCAGCAACGAACGCTTTCATTTAGTTAGTTTCGTTGGAAATAGGATTGCGTATGTATACATAATGTACATATTTCATAAAATGTCAACTTATTCTAAACGGGCTAAGAACTTTTCAATTTTTTAATTAGTCTGATTGTGTGCTGTAAGTTTACCAAATATGTTGAATATAATAAAGTTATTAGAAAATTCTGCTGTCTGAAATGAGGAGCTTTAAATAGAAAATTCGCAAGATGAAATACATTCTGATACAGAATGCATGCCTGTTAATGATGGCATGTATTTAGACATGCTGGAGCTTCTCTTTTATCTAATACTGAAGATAAGAGCTGCAGCTTCTAAATGTATTGGGCAATCTTTGAATGGAACTCTTCCAATGAGTGCAGAGTGTCTAAGTGAAAAAAAAATCATTCCTTGTCCTTTAAGATTTACAATCATGCAGTGAATTTTTTGAAATCCATCTCATTTGTACTGAAGTGATTCAGAATCTTTACGATCTTGAACGAAGAATCACTTAAACTGAGATTAAAAAAGTAACTGAATCGTAATTTTTTTAAGAACGAAACACCAACGCACGTTTTTTAACGAGTGTCACAAAATGTTCTGAATGTCTGCATTATAAAACGACTAAATGAGTGAAATCTGCTAATTCCTTGTTTTTTCAGATTCTTAATCTTCCAGAAAACGTCTTGAAATCGTATTTACAGCGAAGTATTCAAAGTGTTTCGATCAATACCTAAAGAGTCACTGACACTGCGAGATTTTACTTGATTGTCAATCCAAAAAGAATATTATTTCCAATAAAGCTAGTCTGTTAATGGGGCACCCAACAGAATGTTATAAAGGTTAACATGATGTATATTAGTTGACACATTCAGTTATCACTATTTCAGATTCGATAATAAAATATTTATCTGGTACAGCAAATTTTAATTTCGCTAATGTAAATTAAATTAATTGTTATTAAGGATAATTTTAAAATTTTAAATTAAATTATTTGAACTGGATTAACAAGGACAGTTTAAAAGGTTCGTTATTTCCAGTTCCATTAACTTTCTCACTAAGAGTAGGTAGTGTTGTTGTTTTTTGGAGAGTTGGACTGAAGCATCGCTTAAATTGCTTGATAGGTGTTCCCCAAATGAATTTTCTTAGCGTGCTGTGAATAGGAGTAAACGCAGTTTAAGGTTACCTTGTTGCTTCACTTTTGTTGTTGAAACAGAATGGTATTCTATTGCTTTCATGGAAGTAAAAACTAAAGAAAAGTAAAAGAAAAATTCCATCTTGCCTATGATATTTTGATGGACACAGAACTGAGATTTCTGCGAAGATTTGTGTGGAGCGAAATTAGATTTTGCTGAAATTTCTAGCTATTGTGCTGCCCGCTATTCCTTGTTGAGGACTAAATCGTGGTGATCCACAAACAGGTGAAAAAATAAAGAAAATGTTCTAGATTAAAACAGGTACAAGACAAAGAAAAGACCGGGCTTTGGACAAAGAAAGAAGACAAAGAAAAATCCGGGCTTCGGTTCCTGTTCAGAATATCGGCTTCTTGCTTCGACTGATGCAGTGATGGTCCAGTTGTTCGTTTCTGTTTTACGATATTAGCTTCTGGCTTCGGCAGACTGAGTGATTGTTCCAGACGTTGGTTCCTGTTTATGAAGCCTAGCCCAGAGACTGTTCAAAACTAATATTTAGCGAGATGGAGAGAATGGCTACTCTCTCGATCCCTACGAGAAGTCGTAAAGGCAGTAAATGTCAACCAGCGTAAAGAACTTGTTTCAATAATTGTTTGTAGTCTGTAATACTTCGCAGATTATCAGAAAAACACCTCTTCCTATCGCTTAATTTTTTTTTTTTTTTTTTTTTTTTTACGGAAGTCTGCAGTTTGCTTATGTAAGTACCATTTCATGTCCTTGGTTGATGTCGTTGTTCATGTGAATCTAAATGTAAAATTGAAAGATTTAAAATTAATATTTTTCGTCTTCAGAAATTAAGATATGGTACTTATGCGTCAGTTCATTATGCATTTAATATGTCCAAACGTTACATAACCTAAAGAAATTGACAAATGCGTTTATTGATTAAGCTTCCGTGTATTTCATGTGTTTTTATACGGTAGTCTACTAAAGTCAGTCCAATAGCATGGTTCTAGTCAGTTCCATTTACCATGGGTTTGTTTATTTATTTGTAATAACACAACTCGAAATTGATGTAATAACCACGTATTATTTTTTTATTTCGGTTATTTGAGGTTTCCCAGGAAATAGTTAAACTAATCCAGTTCTTTTTTCAAAGGGAACTGATAGATTGATCTGCATGAATATTTCTTCCTTTGTGTGATCTGAGGTTGTGTAATACATTGAATTTGTGACTATCTTAAGATATTAGCAATTGTTATGCATTTGTTACAATAATCTTATGTTTTCAGGAGTTCCATTAGAGACTGTAATGGTATAGATAATTATAGAGATAGCATATTCACAGAATTAGGATAATGAAATGCAGTTCTTATTCCGATTGAAATACGTGTTTTTATTTTTAATACCCAGGCACCAGCGAAATTTTATTCTTTATTTTTAGGTTATTGAATTAACAAGTTGAATTTGAATCTTTAAAAAGTTAATTAACTTCAAAGATATACATTTATTGATTTAATTTCTATCGTATCAATCACTACTTCCTCCTCGTAGTATAAGAGTTTGGTTTTATGCTCGTATTTTATTTTTATTTTTCTTATCCTACAGGCAGAGATAAAGTTAAATTAGCTTAAAATTAAAATAAAATTTATAACAGAAAATAATAATTTCATATAACATTGATTAGAGCTAAAATAACAAGATTTCTACCATCCCTATTTACGGAAGCTCTGTTTCTTAGTTTGTGCACATTTTCCTGTCATAGACACTGTTATCATGTTAGTCGCAAAGATGCGCATCTGCATGTTAGTCGCAAAGAGATCAGTCGTAAAATGTCCTGTATTGCAACTCTGGTAGAAATTAAAAATGGAGTTTGTATTAAAAGCGTTTAAATGTAAATTTTCATTCATTCTGATGCTAGAATCTTTTATACAAAATACTCGAGCTTTAGAGACTGTAAGTTAGCAACCATCGATTGGTAAACAATGGATATTTTCAAGTAATTTCGCAATTGTTTTCAAGGTAATTGCTCATAGTGTAACAAGCTCTTTACATTGGAAAAGAAAAGTGTGTTCAATTCATAATCTGCAGCAAATTCAACATGTTTATTTGAAGCCTTTTAGAAAAGAGATAATCATTTGTCATTAATTAATTTTGAGTTGTAACGACCCAATACTCTGTTATAAATAACCGATTAGCCATCATTCATGCTCAACTGCACACAACGTATTATGTATCACTAATAGTCTGCAGGAAAAAGGTCACTGATATTCTGCGTAAATTCATTCTACTACATCTGCGTCAATGATATTATGCTGATCATTGTTTCGTTAACGCTCTGTAGTAAATAGTAGACTACGTGTAACTAGTACTAGTACTGGTACTGTGCTGCACGGAACTACATTTAAATAATGGATACTTTTCGGCGGAGATTTAATTTGATCATATATCAGTGGCACTCTGTAGCAACGAATGGTTTACGTTTCCTTGAAACTCTGCAGTTGCCTGTATTATTTATAATATGCAACACAGAAGTGGTTATGTGCTGTTCATATTCTGCAGCAGCGAAAATCTCAACATGTATCACTGATATTTTGTATCAAAGAGTATCATCTGCTAATAGGTACTCTACAGAAGAGAACTGAATGTGTGCTGTTGATTTTCAGATTTTAAAGATATGACTATTTGCGAAGAAAAATTCAATATAAATGAAGAAATAAATAGGTGAAACTGATAAAAAAAAAGTTACAAAATTAAATAGATAAAGTATGTGTGTGGAACAAAAACATGAAAGAGGTGTAAATAAACATATGAAACAGGTGCAAATTGATGAAAAATTCATTGCGAAGACGACAACAACATACCGACTAAAGTATGAGTTTACTAATACTGAATAAAACAAATATTTCCATAAGCAAATACCTTCTATTATGCGTACAACACTCTTAAGACTTCTTCACATTTTATTGCGCTATTAACTCCTTTGTGAAAATATTGAGTAAAGGCAAAGGGGAAAAGATAGCCATCAAGTCATTACATACTACACCCCACTAACCTTTACAACTAGCTTAAACGAGCTCTGAGTCATATAGGAAATAAACAACGGATGAGCTGTGGAAATGAAGAGCTTACTTCAAGTTCCCAAGATATGAAAAGAACTTGAAAAAAATTCAGCGTTCAACTTCAGCATTTTTCATTTCGTTTTCTTTCATTCTGTTTTCACCACATACTATAGATTTCATATTTCATTTAACTGGATTATAAGATTCCGAACACGAAGACTCCCTTCCTTGAAATATATATCCGTTGACAGGGTCAGAGTTTTTCCTGTTCCAGGACAAAGTAGTGGAGGGAGGGAAAGCAAAGAGGATAGGAAGTAGGGGGAAGATAAATTCCAGAACTATTTTCACGACGACGTCCTGAGATGTCCAGATCCCGGGGAAAAAAAAGGGGGGAAGGATCAAGAGAGGGGGTGAAATTTACAACCTTGACAGCTGTGTGGAGAGAAAACAAAAAAAAAATACGCATAGGAATTTTGCTTTTCAGGCGAATAGGTATTTACTGAGATTTGAGTCAAGTATTTATATTTGTTTATTGTTCTTTTACCTTGTCGTAAGATCCGTTTAGCAAGCGCTCAGTTTTTATACTATTTGGAGAATCTGGTATCTATGGGGTTAACATCTAAACTATCCTAAAACAGCCATTTACATATATAATGCATTACCGAATGTCTTGTATAGGTTAAAACACGAAATTTATTATTGCACTTAGTAATATTTTAATGGCTATTTATATTTATGTTTGATTACGATAAATTAAAGTCCTTCTAAAAACATCATCGTGAGGATTAGAATACATTTATCTTGTGAATATTACGTTACATTTATGCACTCTGCAACAAAGAGTTGAATTTCCTATGTAGCCCAATATCTTTGGTCAAAAATGATATTCAAACTTTCTCTGCAGACAGAAGTTTTTTAAAAACTATCTTCCGGAATAAAATTTCCTAAGGGCGCTTTTAATTCATAAAAATCTTTGAGTTATATTAAATAACACAGATTTTAATGCTTCTTTACCGTGAGTTTTTGAAAACCGATTTCGTAGTTGTTTTAGCTTTCCCTTTCCTGTCCTTTAACTTCCTTAAATTTTTAGTCTGTTCGACCGCTTGAACACATGCTCCTTCGTCGCCATTTTCATTTTTGCAGCGGAAGAATAAGGTTCTAATTAAACTCCAAAATTAACATAAAACTGTAAATTTATTCATGTTACGTTATTTGTATTAATACTTATCTTTAATATCAAAGAAAAAACGGAGTTGAACATTCAATTATTTGAACGATTAAAAGATTTTAAAGAAATGTTAAAATATTTCAAAATCTTCTTTATCAAATATATTTTTATATAATAAATATAATAAATAATATACGAAATAAAAACAATATAAATTGGTGTTATAATTATACCTAAATTGAAAATAATTTGCATATTAAAACAGAACTAAGAATGAAATTAATGTTACCTTTGTATAAAAAATAGCACGCAGGCGAAAAAAAAGTAAAACTTAATTTGTGTAATAAATAATGTGTATAAAGAAAATAATACTTAATATGGGTCAAAAATATTATACAAAATAAACTAACATGCACACATTTACTGTTGTAATATACCTATGTCTTTACTTTGTAATTAAATCAATAAAAACACATGAATTTTTAGTTATCTTTGAAAATATCGTATGCATATACACACAAAGTTTATGTTTTGAGACTCTTAGTTTTATACATTAATTATTTTTTATTTTATTGTTTCACCCTTAGGCACTACAAAGGAAAAACGTCTTCGTGGAGGACTTTCCAAGGAAAACTGTCTCGTGTACACGTTAGGCATGGGGAAAACCACGAAAACGCCCATGCAGGCACTCCGTTCGCGGGATGCGAACCTCGGACAAAACTACCAGTGTTCACTGGCTGTTACTACTTGACCGTTGGTGGGCCTTTATGCCTTCATAGTGACGAAGCTTTTCCCTAAATATGATGCATGCCATCATTATAAAATGAAAATGATCTAAACATAACGAAAATAAACTTGTCGACTCATTAGCAGTGCATCAGCAAGATGCATTAAATAAATTAACACATTAAATTTGTAACAGCCGAATGTTTATAAAGAAGATTATGTTTATTATACGCGAAGGTTATTAAGAAAATAAAAAGCGATTTGTAACCTGGCAAGTTATTTAAATTTCTGTTTAAAATAACTTAAAATTAACTTAAAAGAAACTTAAAATTATCACTATACGAGAAAAATATGATAATCTTTGATAGCAAACTTTTCTATTCTTTTGAAAACTTGCGATGCTTTGTAATAGAATTTAGAAATGACTGAGAAGGTTTTTCCTACAAATTTTTATCAACACTTCTGCGGACATAGCTTTCTTAGTTTTCTCATTTTCTTCATTAAGTTTTCAGTACCACAAAGCTCGTACTTTAGAATATGCCAATTTAAAAGGTTTTTACGCTGGGATTGTTTGCTTTTCTGTGTAAACCTGCCACTCGATATAAGAGTTTTAAAAAGCCCTTAACTGTCTTTTCAACGTTATTTTCTTAAAATAAAAATACCGTTCTTTTTACGTTATTTGAGTAATGTTAAAAAAAATCGTAATTTTAGTTCTCCTCAGGCCTTCGAGAAAAACAAAGCGTACATATAAAATCAGGCAAAGTTCAAGTTGACATAACAGAAAAACTTTAAAAGTTTGCTTTACAGAAAAAGTCTGACCATTTAGAAATAAGATAATTTATGTAAAATGTGTGAAAATTTTCTTTCTTATCTGCTATCATTTTGGGTAGTAAAACGGTACATTTCTAAGTACTTAATGTAAAATTCTCAGAGTAAATCCGGACGTAGTCGAATCATTTTACATTTCCCGCTTTTTGCTCTACGCTACCACAACATTAACTCTGAAATCGGTTTTAGTATCTGCTAGTTTTCACAGCTGCTACCAATCTCGGAATAGCATATCCGTATTTTTATCGTCCTGACAAATTTGCAGTACTAAAATTATTTCTGATCTTGTGACCAAAGATTATAAAATATGAATGTTAAAAGCTTGGTTTATATAGATATGACAAAACATTCAAAAATCTTTTGCCTAAGGGAAGGGATACCTTCGTGTCGGACTTTTCAAGGGAAAACTGGACTTTTCATGAAACTACTAAACATTGGGAAAAACACGAAAATGTCCATGCAGCCAGTCTACGTGCTGCGTGTAAGTTTAGTTAGATAAGAGTATTACAAGCTTTGTTTTTTCTGAAATATGCGCATATATTCGGAGTCACTGCTCATGGTAGAAATGTAGTCAATCGTAATTATATTTAAAAATGTGAAGTCAGTATTATTAACATTTTTATTTTGGTATATAGAGTATCTAAATTTGTATCCAGGCGTGTTGATGGAAGAGATAGCAATCTCTCTTATACTTAATAAAGTATACACCGCTTTTTATCATATGGAAATGTATAGTATAACCGGAATTTGAAAAAGCGCATCTTATGGAGATCAGAACTCATACTTCAGGGAGCAGTTTCAATTCTGCTCCATCATCTATGAAGATACAAGACCCATAATGGAAAGAAATGAAAAAAACAAAAATTCAAAGACTCAAAACCTTTCTAATATTTCCTAGCGTTGCCACACGAACATGTAGAATACAGAATAAATATATATCTATACAGCCGCTCAAAGCGTCAGGAATCCGAAGAAGCGAGGAGTTTTCAATATGACTGAAACTGCAAAGAGTTTTTGCTTAAACACGCTATTTTCCGCCCGAGATCTTAAAATGGCGACGCGTTAAGGAAAAACTATTTCTACGAATTCTATTTCTCGCTTTCTGCGCAGTTTTCGTGCTCCAGAAAGTTTTCTCGTGTATCTTCTCAATGTTCGGTAACTGCGCTACATAAGGATAGAAAAAAATGGCTCGGATGTTCCGAAGTACATTTGTAAAAGAATGAAAGAGGCGCATTCGAATTTCCATGTGGGAAATAAGCAAGAAGTGATGCCAACAGTCATTTTGAGAATAGTGAATTGAAACTTGACGGGGTGACGGACGAGTTTTCTCTGGTATTACAAACCGTCAGATGCACAAAAAAGGAAAGAAAATGCAGTTTGAAAAGTGCCGAAATTTTCTGCTTTTCATGTGATGCCCTTTTTTACGGTGAGTTTCGTATAACCATTTTTAGAGGAAATTCCTTTAGCACCTTTCTTCTCTAAGGAAGTACATTTGATAATTCTCTATAAGTATTTTGGAAGCTATATTTCATTAGATGATTGAAACATAATATATGTTATGAATATTAGAGAAAACTTTCAGCCAATAAAATAAATTCATCTTTTCGAAACTTTCGAATCGTAGTATGGAACCTTTTGAAGAGCATATTGCTCTAGTCTTCCATAAACGTTTTATAATAATTAACAAAAAACAAATTCGGTTAACCCATTTATGCCCATTGGCTAAAATATGGGACGCTGTAGGAAATCGTGTAAAGCATGTATCCTTTGCCCAAAGCAATGCTTCATATGCCTAAGGATTGTTCTTACTGTTAGCAAAAGATGGAACCACTAGATGGGCACTAAAATTATTTTAGAACAAGTTATTTTATAGGAAATATTCCAGCATCGGCACATCATGGGTAGCCACAGGGAGTAAGTACGTTTTGCAAATTTTTTATTCATAAAACTATAAAAATAAAAATTATTTCTTTAAAAGAAATCACAAAAGACTTCTGCTAAGTTCTTTTGCAAAAAATAACAATATCAGTTTTGTGAAATTACGTTTAATCTTTGGCATCCTATTTAGGGGACACTGGGCATTTGTCAGTGCATGTGGCCTAATAGATTTTACTGTCTTATCAGAAACCTAAACACATTTTTATTCGATGTATGCATGTTTTATGCTATAATACTTCAAAATCTACTCTTTTATTACTATTATTGTATCCAAAATATATAAATTCTACAATATTTGCTAAAATATATTTTTGTGTACAGAAAATGTATTCTTAAAATTGTCAAAAAAATGAATTTTTAATTTTTTCTTGGAATATAATTCTTTTTTCAGATTGCGCATATTACTGAAAATAAAATGTGATTTATATTAGTTTGTGTATACAAAAAAATTAATTGTTATTTATTGGAAAACTTCGATCAATTATTTCAGATACTTAACCTTAAATGAAGCAAATATCCATTTATGATAATAATAGACAATTACTTTACTTCCAATAAAGCTCGTTGAGGAGATGCCAAATTCTGGATGTGTGGTAGTAGGTAGAGCCAGAGAAAGCAGGATTGGAAACTATCCGGATGATATAGTTAAAAAAATTTTAAAAAAGTAAGATGTGCTACCGATTACAGGAAAGACATGTCATATGGTGTAATAATTGTACGTTGGAAAGACAACAGTGATTTGTTCAACAATTTCAAACTTTACTGAAATAAATCCATTAGGTTCATCCAAACGCTTGTCGGCTTCTGAGAAACAGAAGATCGCTGTGCCTTAGCTTCATGCAATTATGTCATATAAGAAGTTTATGGGAGGTACCGATCGAATGGATGATAATAGTTCAAATTATCACATTAGAAGTCATGAAAAGAAATGGTGTTTTCCACTTACCCATGTTTTTTTATTGATGTTTTTTAATACCATGTTTAATGGAATGTGTTTAATTGAGTTTAAAGTTTCAAATACAGGTGTATTCAATTCACAAAACATGGCTCCATCGCATGTTTTGGAAGAAACAAGACACAATGAATCAATTAGAATTTGTGGCAGCATTTCACAGAACTATCTCATACGATTTCGAGTTCTTCCCAAACATAGAAGAACAATCATTTCAAAGATTAGTGAGCAAGCGACGAATGAAATTTGAGTTGACCAATCTGGCCACACAATTGTTGTAAGTAAAACACAACTGCGGTCTGTTCAATGTCCAGGTGAGACCGCAAGAAAATGTGAAAAATATAACGCTAGACTGCATTATAAATGCTTTCAACAATTTTATAAAAAATAACTGTTTTTACATTTGAGCTGCCTGTAATATGTAAAATGATAAAATCTTCTGAAAATTTTTATCGCTTTGACTAATTTAATCGAATTAATTTATATTAACCCTTACTAATTATTAATAATTTGCAACAAATGAAAGTTTCAAATACGAGTACGAGTACAGGAGTGTCCCATAAACAGGACATTAATTTATTCAAAAAGTATGGCAATCATGATCAATTTGACACCTAAAGTGTATTTATAACTTTCATATTAAGCGATATAATTTCATTAATAATGAATAAACTTGTCAATAAAAACTTGGGCGTACACGGGTTAATAAAAAATGCTTTCAGCAAAATGAAAGTTTCATATATGCGTTTATTAAACAAATATCAGAATAGGACATTTTAAAATACAGTTATGTGTATGTGTTCCGAGAGTACAAATGGAATTTAATAATCAAAATAAAGCAACTAAAATCATTGACTCTGGAAGTTCATTTCCTCGATACAAAATGAAAATGGAATCATATAAGCTATAAATGGAATCAAATAGGATATATAAATAATTAAATACCAATATTGTTGACGTAACCTATCCCCACATATATGTTAACTAATATATAATGATATATTATACACCATGGCATTGAGCTTTAATTCATTCTCGCTCTTAAAGGAACACATCTAGGAACATGAGCCGCTAAAAACACTTTGTTTTGGGATTTCATCAGAATGTATTTTTTTATTAAGAGCCCAGGGAAAAGGTTCCAAAGAAAAAGAGAGAAAACAAGAATTTCCTCCCCCTCCTATTTTTTCTTTGCTGAAATCCTTGAGGCAATAACAGACTTGGAAGTCTATGAATTTTATACAGTAGAACGTATTTTAACATTTGTTTTTCAAGTCAGTGTTTTCTCAGTAAGAAAGAGTTTATGAGTAGTTACGATTTTTAAAAATATAACTCAGTTAAATATTTCCCTGAAATCCAACCTTTCTCGGGATTTATTTTCTTACATAAATCTTTGAAATTCATAATTTCTTACATCCCAATATTTGAACCAAAGGGCACTGGACATCATCAAGGAGTGGCATTACGTTTATTTTGTTAGCACAATACTCAAAATTCTTAACTCGATTGCAAGATGTGTGACATTCTCAAACCATTCCCTATTTTTCCCAAATGGTCAAAACTCAGGCATTTCTCGGAAACGACCAAAACTAACATCCCATCTGACATCCCCATGTATTTAACTCTCCCATCCCCATATATATTTTCCGAGGCAGACCATATGGGGAAACCCATTACACTACCAGAAGAGGAGAGGGACACATTCAAGCAATTAAGTCTTTCTTGGGAGATGAAGCGTAATCTTGGAATTTAGACTTTTAACGTAGTTCAAAGCATGGCAACTGTCTGGCAGTTTGGAAAGTTTTATAGTTTTCCTAAAGTGTATCACCATGTTTTCGTACTTTTCCGTAATTATATGAGCTAGTTTTCCTTATAAAGTTCTCTACGAAGGTATTCCTTTCTTTAGGCAGGGAATTCACATGTGTACTTCCATCATCTAAATCATTCAAGCCTTTAATGCATTACATGTAATTCGTTAACGTTACGTAATACGTTGAAGTAGCAATAGATTACACATAAACTCGAGTGTCGAACGTTTATTTTAATAACACAAAATCATAAGGAAAGAACACTATAATTTCTGCACTGATAAAAAATATAAATCATTGAATTAAATTATTAATTAATTATTAACTGAATTTTGAAAACACACTGGTGTTAACAGAAGTCTCCAGGTTCATTAAATTAGTATTCATTTAGCATGACTTCCAAAGAATGCGTGTTAATTGGATTGCTTCATTGAAGTATTTTTGTTGAAATTTGTCTAAGTAACTCTCCTATTCAATTCGAAAATTATTCAAAACGTTAATGGATCAAATCATACTAGTTTAGAACATTTATAGCTACTGCTCTCATATGAAACAAATGACTTCAAAATGAAGAATTCTATGTTGTTCAAGATCAGAAAATAGAGAGAAAGCTATACTTGCAACAAAGACAATATTGAAAGGTTTTCTTTTTGGACATGAAGCGGTTAATAAGCGCGACCTCTGGTACATTGAAACGTATTTTTGCTACATTTTGGGAAGATTCACGACAGACATCTCTTCCCAAATATTCTACGCATGCAAAATGGGATTTAATTTCTTCATAACCACGTTGTACAAACCCACAGTGACATAAACAAGCAATATTTTCAAAACAAAATTCATCATCGTCTTTCACTTCCCTCTCCTCTGAATTCGATAATATGGGAACTTATATGTTACTAAATTTGAAATCTAAAACAAATGATAGTCGTATTGCCCGTGTAAGCAGTGTTTAAAATAAGCCACAAAAAATGTTACATGCATGTCAGTACAGCTCATCCAACTATTCTCCATCTATGAAATACTCCAATTGTGAAGGCGTTATTGTGCAGAAAAGGCACCTGTTTTGAAGAAAAGGCAAAAGAGATTTAATCCATGAAAGTTTCGAAAGTTTCGTGACCCTGTGGAGAACTCTTGAGTAGCAGCCCAAGCAAGAGATGACGCTACCAACTTTCTTCCTCTTAAGACTGACCACCAACAGTTTATCTCTCGCAGTAATAAGTGAAGTATCGACTCCAATTCACTCCAGTCGCAGAATACCTGCTGAATTTCTTACAATATAGAATGCATATTATTAACATAGGTACCAGTCTGTGATTATTTTTTGATTACATCAAGCGATACATGTATGATATTAATTTTTGTTATTTGTATATATGTGCTAAACTAATGTTTGTTCAAACTTAATTAAAGTAATGAATGTAAAAGCAATGTTGTCTTCTTTATGACTGCGTAAATACGCATCTCTACAGAAGGATGACCCTACAATCTCTCTACTACGTCCATTAAATTGTTAACAAGCACAGTCAGTTATAAGTAACTGGTTATTGCAAGTTAAACGCAAACTGCAAGTATGTTGTCTTATGATTTATATAAGATGACAAGAATACCGATGAATCAAAGTATATCAGGCTTGAAGATTGATGTAATAAAGGACACGTTTTGATTACGAGGAATGTATTTATTATTAAATTTCAATCATATGCAATAAAAGTATTCTTTGTTTATTTTCATTTCCTCATGCAATTTCAGATTTTCGTCCCCTGATAATTCTGAGTTATGAATCCAATTACTTTTCTTCATATTTATTGGTGTGTCACCTGACATATTAACCAATAAGCGAAACGAAATTTTGTAAAGAAACTTTGTACACTTTGAAATGAGCTTTTAGATCTAGAATTATAATTTGTGAATTCTAAGCTACCATCAAGTAGCATAATTACCCAACAATCAGCATTACACGAATTGGAATTACCATGAATAGCATACATGAATCACCGTCGAGCATGCATAAATTATCATATAATATATCCCTATCGAAATATATGTGCAGTAAATATATATATATATGTATTTCAACAAACACATTCGAGCAACCATTGAACAAACAGCTGTCTGTACAAACCAGCTGTCATTAAGGATGGATGTATACCATCTAATAAATTTTAATTAAAAAATGAGTTATTTTCAATGCTAATAGGCTACTAACAAACATATACGCATGCCATTAAGTATTCCAGATCATCAACAATACGTTTCGAAACGTACGCGTAAGTTATATGAAATATAATCAACATGCATTAACTGCTGTTAGAGTACACAAATAGACTACAAAACCTACTGAGAAAATATATATTTCTTGGAATCTTTATGAACATCTGTGGAATTTGTTCTTAATACAGCTTCGTAATGCAGAATCCTCTAAAGATTTTAAAGTTGTCTAGATTCAATATTTTTTCAAAACGTTCATATAATTTTTCATCCTTAGATAATTATTATTAACACTATAAATAAAATACTATTATGTTACACATTTGTCATCTTCACAAGCTTTGATTTAGTTCGCTCGTGGTTTTGTCGCTATACTCGGAAGATTTTCCAACGAAATTTAACCTACTCCCTGATACACTATGGGGCCTGAATTTTGTACACCCTCTGTTTTAGGATAACCATGCAATTGAGTGAAACGAAGTTTTCAAAATACAGTTTAGATTTCTTCTTAATTAAATGTTTAAGCGATCTTTCGTGCATACCTTCGTTTAGCGAACATATTAAAATATCAGCGACTTCCTGGTTACTTATTGGTTAGAGAACAAAAAACATATTCTAAATGAAATTTGCATCAAATGTTTACATCATTCTTATTTTTGGCGACTTTTCGAAAATTGCTAGATGTTTTCAACTATTTGACGGTATGATTATAAATCTCAACATCTATACAGGTATCGGTTAGAAAATTTTGATTTTTTTGCAGATTAGCAAACAAAATCTTCGCCATCCTTTAAAAGAATAACGATTAAATATAACAATTTGAAAATTTTCTACATTTTCTTTTAAATATTCAATAATGTGAAACAGAACCGCTTCTTCCTTTGATATTTTTCAAAAACATGAACTTGAGTTGCATTAGAAATTTTCATATATCATATGAAAACACGAACCTTATAGCCCAAGTCAGCGAAGTAAGTTTCCAAACTGCCAAACTTATTAATGTACTTAACAATCTCCTATCTGCTACTAAACCTCTTAATTAACCTCCCAAGAAATTAATTAATCCTAACTTGGAACAATCATTTTCGAGTACTTTTAAGCAATTAATAGTATAATTTAAAAAATCCAGTAAACTATTATCTGCTATATGTTTAACGCAATACTCATTCTTTTATAACGAATTTATAAAGAGAAGGTTTGTAATTATGAAGATTACAAATTATAAATTATTTATAAAAAGAATGTTTGTAATTATGTTGTTTAAATTGCAATAAAACTTCAAATGTAATTTATGCATTGCAGATTACTTTATTTGTTGCGTACAATGTCTCAATTATTCTCGGATTTATATACAATATTATCGCTCTCTATATATATTGTTCCTATATAATGCATAATAAAATAAATATTGTCTATGAGCTGAGAGGAAACAAATGATTATAATCCCGTCGTTCATATTTTATATTTATCTTCCTAATTACATAAGATTTAATTTTCTTTAATATCTAAATTGATATTTTCTAATTATTAATATGTTCCACCAGGGCCAAATAGATGAAGCCGAAGCATGCTATCAACTTATCATAGGATTTAATATTTAATGATGACCTTGTAGAGACATTAGCTTATTTCAAATCAGATGACATGAAAAATGAGCAATACCCTCACCGGGAGTCGAATCTCGGACCTCCTAAATACGCGCTGAATGTGTTGACCATTACACCACGAAGGCATGCTAACAAAGCGAGAGAAATACCTTATATACTCCCCCTTTTAAAGGTCGACTTGGGATTAGGGGCCTCAATCGCCAAATCCTGGTGGCGGAGAATAATCATCTGCCAACGGTTTTTAGTTCGGGCGCCACTGTAGAGGCATTAGATTATTTCGAAGCATTAGACATGAAAAATGAGCAGTGCCCTCACCGGGATTCGACCCTCGGACCTCTCGAATATGCGCGCGTGTGCTGACTATTACACCACGAGAGCATGCTAAGAAGGCCAAAGAACCCTATAAACTAACCGACTACAATAGCCACGCACAAAGTGAACATCAGCCCATTTTTTTCAATTAATTATTTCATCTTAGAAAGAAATTACCGTTTGCTACTGTCTAATAACAAATTGTCAAATTTAGGTATGACTCGCAGAGTAAGATAAAACACACGTAAATAGAATTTAGGGAACAATAACATAAATATTTCTCATCCATTTGTTGTAGTATTTAAATATTAATTATTTGTTGTAGTATTCTAATACAACACACGTAAGTAGATTTTAGGGAACAATAAAATAAATGTTTCTCATCCATTTGTTGTAGTATTTAAATATTAATGTAAAAGTCATTTACAAATTCGTAATATGTATCATATATATAAATGCAAACAAGCAAAAGTGATAATAGTTAAAACACGTCATTTGCTTATAAATAATGGCTTCTAAAGAATACCATCTTTGAAAGATTTCTTACGTTGTTTCATGTATTTCATTAGTGATACATTTAGTGTTAAAAAGAAGTAATTACAGAATACTTTGTCGAAGCTTATTACATTAATAAATTACTTATCAAATCAGGAATAAAACTGTAATAAATATTAACACATTTGAATTACGAAACGAAATAAATATTACTGTGGAATGTTATTTATATTCTTTCTGAGGTTTAAATAACTCCATGTTTTGTTGATCGATGCATTATATTAAAATTCGCGCTTATCATCTAAAGATAAGGCTTTAAAGGATCACAAATTACTCCAATAAAATACTGTCACCACTCGAATTTGCTAATAATTTTGTTTTTATTTATTTAATGTTGTTTAAATATTCCTTTATTTTGTCTTTATAGTACTTTGTTTATCACATATAATTTAGTTATTTAATTTATAGAATTATATTTGAGTAAAATATACCTGAAGTTAATCTGAATTTGTGAATAATGTAATTGAATAACAAATAATTATGACTCTTATTCAATTATGTTTGCGCATAAAATGAATTTTAAATTTGCTTTGATATAAATATCCAAACACAAGACATTCAAAATTCAAAAGTAAGTAATAAAAGATGATCATTAGCGATCAATGAAAAGAAAAAAAAAAGGTACCTCTTAAAATATAAAAACAATGAATTTACCGTATGGCTTTGGAATCCAATAACATAGATTCTTTGAAATAAATATGTCTGAAAAAGAAGAGTAGGTATTTATTGGATGTCATGGAATGCGAACGAAGACAACTGCATACAAATTAAAAATTAATTTTCGAATTTGTTTGCTGTAAATCACAGTGCATATCTGCAGTGATCTTAGATCAGAAAACGGAAATTTAAATGCTTCTTTTTTACTTTCCTGTTCCAAAGTAAAGGAAGTATTGTGATTGCGGAAAATTTTGGATATCATATTTCAACGAATTTTTTGATTTTTATAGTTACCGAATCCATTTTGACTATTCTTTACATAACGTCTGTATGTAAGAACAGAATAAAGGACACTTTTTCCCAAATGTAAAATGGAATCAAAAAAAAAATCTTTTTCGTTCTGTCTGTATGTTCGTTCGTATATGTTTCGTATAATTAAAAAGCGATTAGCTGTTGAACGTTGAAATTTTGTATATGAGACTAATTTTGTATATAGGAACTGCTCTAATATCTAGTCATGCACCGGGAGCCCTCCAGAATGTATTAAACGAAACATAATCAAATTTGATGGCAGTTCATAGCGGACCATAGTATTTTGATTCCTAAGGAAAAACGTTGATGTTCTTTAACGAATAAAATGCATTAATTTGTATTATTGTATTCCGTGTAGTGATCCCGATTATAAAAACAAAAGATGGGAGATTTCTCAACATTCTAAGGACAACTTCCTTTCGATGACTCTTTCTTAGTGAAGCTGTATTTTCAGCCAAACAAGCATGCCAGTGCTGCCCTTCGGGAATTTCGGCGGCTTGTTACGGAAAAGACCGACAAACATAGCAACGCAAAGCGGTTAGTCAGCAATAAGTCGAAGAAGTTGCAGCTGCTACAGTTGAAGAATGACTGCCAATGTGTAGGGTACCAGCAGTGCTCAAGAAGATTTCGCACGCTTTCTTTTGACGAAGCACGCTTTCTTTTGAACACTGGTGTTCACACATGAAAATGTTGCATTTGCGCTTCGAATAATCTTCGAGATTGTGTGCAACAGCCTCTCCACTTGTAAGGTTTTAGTTAAACTAACCAAGTTTATTTTAATTTAAATCTTTTCTATCTCCTCTCTGCTTCAACTTCCTGTCAGAAGAAGCGCGCGTTTTCAGCTTATGCTAATTTTTGAAGTTCAGCCAAGCACTATTTAAGCAGAGGTAGAAACCTCTCGGTGTGTGAGAGCTTTGCCTCAGATCACGGTCACGCTGCTCAACGTTCGCCTGACCAGCTAGCAGTTTAAATTTATAAGCCATAGTGCTTACTACGTGATTGCTTTGTAAAATAAATTAAAGTGCGGTAGTATTTAGTATACCTTGCTACGCACCCTTTTCGGTAGAGGCCAACTTCCGCGAATTGCTCTGCGAAGCAACGTTTAATTTAAGTTCTATTTTAATTCATTTAAATTTATTTGATTGTTAAGTTTGACCAAAGTGTGGTCTGTTACGTTCTGTATCTCTCCCGAATTGGGAGGTTTGTTATTAATAGTGAATTAATAAAAGAGGATTCCAAATCCCTTCACGTGCAGTTATTCTCCAGCCCAGCAGTTACATCAGAACATAGCGTACCTTCCGCTCCCTGTTCCAGTTCAGGACTTAGAAAGTAAGGATAAGAACCCTTTACAGAATTTACTATGTTCTCAAAGAATACACACAGAATGTTAAGTCCTGACACACTTGCCAAAAGTCACAGTGTGGTGTAGCTTTACAGCATTTTTCTATCATCGGTTCTTAATTTTGCAAGGTAAATCCTAAAAGTGGACCAGTGACATTATATTTGCGCATAATATACCTGTAGACACTGACTGCTGCTGACAGGTAAGCAGATTTGCAACAGAACTTCATGGTTCCACAATTGCAGCAACGAAGAACTCTCGATTCGACAACATTCATGCAGGATAGTTCATCACCCCACATTGAACTTCAGGTACAGCGTATGTTGCGGCAACATTTCTCTGGTTGAAGAATCATTAGTCATGCATTTCCTATGTTATGGCCATTGAGGTCGCCCGATCTCAATCCTTTTGACTTTTGGTTGGGGGATTTCTTAAAGGCGTTGTGTTTCAAAAACGTATCCCGATATTGCAGTTTTGAAAGATCGAATAACGTGTAGAGACATTAGGTTATTTTGATACTGAAAACGTAAAAAATGAGCAGCGCCTTCTGAGGGACTCGAACCTCGGATCTCTCGAAATACGCACCTAGTGTGCTGACCATTACACCACGAAGGCGGGAGAAATACCTTATAAACGTTCCAGGTGACACAAATTAATTCTGATAGGTTGCGATCCTCCGTAGAAAATGTCGTGCAACGTAAGCTATTCTTGAGACATCAAACAGAGGTCATATGGAACCTCATTTGTAAGTAACAATCATTTGTTGTTAATAAAATTGATGTGTACTGTGTCGTTTGCATTTAACTATTTATTATTCCCACTAATACCTTTTTGTAGCGCTGTAATTTCCTTACTGACGAATTTGGTTCGAATTTTTTCTAGAAACCAAAGCTGCATATTCCATATTGCATGCCCATCAAATTTGGTTATGTTCTGTCCAATACTTGTTAGAGAGCTCTGAATACCTCACGTTATTTTATAATCAACCTGTATCTGGCCACCCTCTTATCCGTCTAAAAAGTCCTTATCTGGCCTTTATTTTCACAATCGTTGGTCGTAGTCATATACTTCCAAATAAATAAATGTTTAAATGACAAAAATATTCATGTTTTGGCAATTTCAGATTTTTAAAAAATAATTTTGGATAAACAACGAAATCTCGCCTTTAATACCGTCTCCGGGAACTATACACTTATTTAGAAACGTGTTAATACCCGCTATGAAAAAAATAAGGAAGTTTGACTCCCGACGACAAAAATTGACAAAGAAATTTAATTTCAAAATTTGCAGTTTTTTGTGTCATTTTTAAATTGCCTTGAGGGATCGGTTATTTGAATTAGAACCATTCCGGGAAATTAGTTTAAATGAAGTACAACAAAATATGCAAGTAATCTAACAGGCCATACAAATAAGTCATCTCATGGCCACATAATTTTTTTTAATTTTTAAATTTAACTAAAATCATAGAAAATAATGACCTGCAAATTAAACGTATTGAGAAAAATAGAGAAAAAATACGGTAATGTCAGATGAATACCCTTTGGGTACTGCAAAGTGTTCTGTGTTATTAAGTATATCTCATTGGCCTAGAGATATAACAGTCTTATTAATATTTGGGTATATTAATAAATTAACAATACTATATTGTTATAATTAATATACTTATATTATTATGAATACTTGAATAGGAGATATCAAGTTTTTGAGTGTAGACTATAAATACCATTCAGTTTGGGCTCGAATATTAGGAAGGCAATCACATTTGTAACTGCGATGTTTTGAAGAAAGGGGCACTTAAAATCAGTCAATCTACAAGCCCTTCTGAGAGAGTGATGGTAGGGGAAGAAGGATATGTTACCTTTGATTTGAATCCGTTGAGATTATCTAGGCGAACATTAGGCAGATGCTTAATCATGCGACATTTAGCCTTCGCTTTAACTAACCTAAATTTATACAGATACCTATTTATGTATTTATTGATCTCGAAATAAATTAACATTAACATGGGAATGCAGATGCATTATTTTTAGTTACTTTTCCAGTATAATGGATGAGAAAATACACAATGAATGGAAAATTACTGAAATTTGAAGTTTCTGTATTATCTAAGGGACATAAAAGGCTACGATCTTCTTTAGCCATGAAAGGGCAGTTTAGAATAACCGGAATTATTTTCAAGCTAATCTATTATGCTTTACAATTTTATGCTTCTGGTCATATTTATAGTGTTCTGCACCAATATTTATGTACTTTCCGGGTCAAAAAATTTCGGGATGAATTCTTAGCCTCACAAGTGTGCTAAAGTATGACTATAATGGATTGCTAAAAGGGAATGTATTCATACTATTAAACTTTGCGACGTCGAATTTAGTTACCGATCCTTTATCAGCTAAACAGATTTTCAATTATATTATCACTAATGTGATTAAGAAGTTTATGCCGTAGAAATGCATTCAATTTTAATACACGATTGTAGGTGAAATATAATGAATTTTATTAAAAATTAACAAGGATCTAAAATTAGTTGTAAATTTAATGGCTATGTTAGTTATACTTATCGGTTTTTTTTTACGTTTGCTGAATATAAAGTTTCGAGAAGTGGAAGAGGCAATTTATATATTTAATAACATCAAAACAGACGTGTCTATTTGATCACAGTATGTAATTTGTGTGTACTAATTAGTATTAAGCACGCAATAGCAGAATAAATAGGTTCCTTTAAGAAAACTTCACGTCGCCTCAAAATTCAGTTGAATTTTATATATTTGTACAGAATGTTATGTTCTTCGGAGCGATAAATCTTAAAAGTTAACTGTACTATCACTGGGACCCGAACCAGGGATCTTCCAGTTGCAAGCAAGAAGTGCCAAACAGCTGCAGCACGAGATCACGGACAGAAGAATGCGATAAGTTCGTTCATACTGTAATAAAAATCAGGATTATGTTGGAGCTTCTATTAAGTAATGCTACCTAATAAAATATAACCCGTTTTAATTTCACTTGTGGTGGTAGGATTTGAGCTAATTAACATTTTCGATAACAAGTTGTAAAATCATTAGGAATTTTTCGAAGACGGGAGACGTGGGAAATAAGCAGAGCCCTCGCCGAGACTCACACCTGAACCTTTCGAATACGCGCCGAGTGTGTTACCGTTACACCACGAAAACAAGCAGAAAGGAGAGATAAAATACCTTATGTAATTCCCTATTAAATGGTGGCTGGGCAGGATAAAGGAACTTAGTAGCCAAATCCTGGTGGTGAAGAATCATTATCCACCATATTTTTAATTCGGATCCCACTGTAGAGTTATCAGTTTCCTTTTTTTTGTAATGTGGGAGATGTAAAAAATGAGGAATGTCCTCACCGGGACTTCTCGAATATGCGCCGAGTGTGCTACCGTTAGACCACGAAGGCATGCAGAAAGGAGGCAGAAAATATCTAATATAATAAATTATTACTGAATTAACTTTTTATAAGTCATTAAACGCTTTTTCTATTATGATCGCGCTGCTTATACAGAATAATTTCTAAATATATTTGATGTTTATGAAATTAGATTCCTTCAAAGATGTCTCCCTTTCAGGTTACAGAATCTGATATTTTAATCACAAGTATCAATGCTGTATTTCCTATTTATATATATTGCGTTTTCCAGTTAAACGCATTTCATTTTATCATTTATGGCTTCTAAGGTATTTCTCCCACCTCCTTGGCATGCCTTCGTAGTGTAGTGGACAGCACGCTCACCGTGTATTCGAGCGGTCCGTGGTTCGAATCCTGGCGAGGGCAATGCTTATTTTTTATCTCCCCTGTCTTCAAAAAATAAACTGATGATATGATGATGATATGAGATGTATGAGATGATGAATGATAATTCTTCACCACCAGGATTTGGCGATTGGATCCCCTAATCCTTAGTCGCCCTTTAAAAAGAGGAATATATAAGGTATTTTTTTCGCCTTCTTGACATACCTTCGTGGTGTAGTGGTCAGCACGCTTGGCGCATATTATATCCATTATAATAACTATTATTATCATATTCATTATATTTATTATATTTACGATTTCATTTATAAATCACAATGTGGGATTGGTTGTATCTGGTGCGTTTTTCTCTCCAGATCAACTAACGACCTGATCCCTCTCCAGTGTGAACCTGGACTCGTCTGTGAAGAGAACAGACTCCCATTGTTGACTGGTTCAGGAGACGTCTTCTCTTGCCCAGCATAAACGAGCACCTCTGTGTCCTTGGGTGAAGGGGACGCAAACAACTGGTCGTTTTGTATACAGACCTATATTATGCAAGGATCTGCACACTGTAGTAGATGTGATTCTTGTTCCTGTTGCCCCTGTAAGATCTGCCATGAGCTGAGGCACAGTAATGTTACTGCTTCTTCGGGCCGAAAGAGCTAAATAACGATCTTCGGCAGGAGTTGTAACTCTAGGTCTGCTTGGTACATTCTTCTACACACAGAACTGATTCCATAGTCTCTGGACTAGGCTGCGAGAGACATTGAGACATCTATCAGCATCAGTTTGTGACATCCCCATTTCCATCCATCCCCTATCTCAACGAATTGGGCAAACAACTCCTCTGGGACACTGATAGACTCTCTTGGATATTATCCACGGAACTGTAATGACAACCGAAGATCAACACTCGTGAACAAAAAATTACAATTTTTGCATTTTTACTCCAGCTCCTATAAAAGTATTTATTTCTATAAAATAAAAGTGGTAGCTGTTGGTTTTGCTTTGAAAACCATGTTGTTTCTTAACCTTTCGAGGCCAGTGTACATGCATGTAACATATGAATGCGATTCGCACGCGTAATGGATGTAAATGCACTGCCATTTAAAATTAGTTAATGGTAACATTTGGTTAGCTACGTCCATAACTTATGGGCAGATATTAATGAAGTTTATGAATTTATATATACCAAAGTTACGACACAGGTTTATATGTAATACACAATAGTCATGGGGTGATATAACTATAGTTCAGAGGGGAAAAGATCCGGAAATCATGGACTACACGCATGATCGTACATAATGCTCATCGGCACAAAAAGGTCTATAACGGAATTTGAAAGATCAAATAAAGTAGGAGCATCATATAACTCTCACAATATGACTGCGCACTGGAAATGAAGTGGTTTATGAGCCTGTGTGGTAGTCGATCTCACCACTACAGCAAAGCTATTTTAGGTCGTAAAGGCTTCTGGTAAAGAGTTGCAATTATGCTTTTTAGATTATCTGTGATATCTTCCATAGAGTTTGGCTCTGAGGACCTGCTGGCCAATCTATTCAATTTATTTCATAGTTTTTCAAACTACTATCCACTTGATTATATATATATGTTCACGAGCGCTGTCGTTTTCTCGAAAACGAAGGTCTGTGCGTTCTTGCAACACGATACCTGCCCAGACCCCTCTGCTTTACCGGTTCATTTATCAGGTACTGGAAGACAGGCAGAGAAACCTTGTTTCTTTCCTGATAGAGGACTACAACCCACTGATGAATGGTTTGAAGTCAATGTTCTTTCAGCATAATAAATGGATTCGAATATGCGCAGAAGTGAGTAGGATTCAAACAGTAGATCATCTTGAAAATAGACGACATCTTAAAGTAATATTTCCTTTTGGTGTGCCATCGTCCATCCATGTCTGCAGACCTAAACCGTATAAAACATGTCTGACAAATCTTTGGGACTGCAATTTGCCTTCTTTGTTCCATAACTCCTCAGGATCTGTTAACCACGTTGCTAGAACCGACAGTCACAAGAACTTAAACTGCCTCATTTTCAGTATGAATTCGCCTGGTGAGAGTTTTATGACAGTTAATAGAAATTATACCTCCAATTAGCTTCTTTTTTGTATGATCTTGGAAACGCTTCTTTAGATCATCCTAACGCCCTATCAGGCCGATTGTGCCAGTTGGTCAAATTACAGAAATGTTTTAAATGCCACAGCTATTCATGTTACGGCCTTTTATAATTTAAAAACACAATCTTCTAAAAAGTAAGACATTTTTAACATTTTATACGGTTTTTCGTTCCATACAGATATACACTCACGTTTGTGAAAATTGCAACACCATGAAGGACTTACGCGAGTGAGCTGAAATTTTCAGGAAATGCAAAGTAGCGCATGATATGCAAATGATTAGAATTGCAAATCCGTAGCGCATGCGTATGCTGAGCAGCGCCCTCTGAACGGCTGATGGATCCGAATAAATAGACGGCTGTAGCGAGGCGTGTATGGTTATCGGTGGTTATCTGCTAGTGGTAAACGTTAACTCAATCTGTACTTATGCCTCGTCGACGAAAGAGAGCGAGATTTGAACAACTTACAGAGTTTGAACGAGGGAGAATCATCGGCCTTCGTGAAGCTGGATTGTCGTATCGTGCAGTAGCCTCTCGTGTGCAGCGTAACAGCAGCACAGTGATGCGCGTTTGGAAGCAGTGGACGGACGAGTGTCGGACAACTCGGAAATCCGGGAGTGGACCCCGAAATGTGACGTCAGCTCGCGATGATAGACACCTGGTCCGCATGGCGCGGACGGACCGTACAGCTTCCTCTAGACAATTGGCAGCACTGTGGTCAATAGCTACAGGTGTTTCATTGTGTGCTTCATCAATTCGTAGACGTCTGCTGCAGTGTGGACTGCGCGCACGGACTCCTTTATACAGGATCCCCCTAACGCACGACCATCGCCGCCTGCGGCTACAATGGGCCAATCAGCATAGAGACTGGCGTGCTGATTGGCAGCATGTCGTGTTTTCTGACGAATCCCGCTTTAATTTGTGGTACCATGATGGCCGCATTCGTGTCAGACGCTATGCCGGTGAACGCCACCTTCCGGAGTGCATTATCGAACGCCACAGTGGACGAACACCCGGAGTTATGGTCTGGGGCGCCATAGCATATCATAGACGATCTCAATTGCTACGAATTGTGGGCAATCTGAACAGCAACCGGTATATCCGTGAAGTTCTACAGCCCGAAGCTGTTCCCTTCCTTCAAAGCTTGCCAGGCGCTGTATTTCAACAGGACAATGCCCGCCCTCATACTGCTCGGATTGTTAAATCCTTCTTTGCAGCGCAGCAGGTACAGCTTCTTCCTTGGCCTGCGTGTTCCCCGGATATGTCGCCAATTGAACATGTGTGGGATGTCATTGGTCGGCGTCTTGCTCGTGATCCTCGTCCTGTTGCGTCTGCAGACGAACTTTGGGTACGCGTACAAACGATATGGAATGCTCTTCCTCAGTCAGACATTCAAACTTTGTTTGACTCCATGCCACGTCGTGTAGCAGCACTTATTGCGGCGCGTGGTGGCCACACAAAATACTGATTCTGATCTCTTGTTCTTGTTTGTTTGCTTTGAACATTAAATCATTTATTTGTACCACTACCACTCAACTGTGTATTAAATTGCATTCAATTATGACGATTCCTTCTTGGTGTTGCAATTTTCACAAACGTGAGTGTATTAAGGAGAGATTGTGTCCACACCTTTAAAGTTTATGACAGTTGCAGAATGTTTTAGTTTAAAAAACATATATTCAAAACATTTCTTGAAAGATCGTTTAAAACAAATTTCGAGGTCGATCTTTTCCTTCCGCAAGTAATGTCATTCAGTGATATTCCTTTGTGTGTAATTTCAATGATATTTCTAGTAGATTATAGCATGCTTTAATTTGTAATCTTAAATAATATTCCTACTAATGTCATCCATTGATATTCCTATTAGTTTATAACTGTCGTTACTGTATAGATTTGTTAAATGGTGAATGCATTTTCTCTTAATTAATTAATAAGTTTTAAACGCTAAAATAAGTCAATAACTATAGTATGCTATTTGATTACTTCGAGATCATAACCTTGTAATTATGTGAAACATTCACTGGAATAGAAATACTTTTGATTTATAATTTATGTAAATAAATTGCCTATGCGTGAGTATTTTAAGGCTGCTACTTTTTTAAGAATATGAATTCAATAATATTTTGCAAAAAGTATTCTTTTCTTGAAAACATTTGAATTGATTTAAACATTTCATGACAGTCTGTACGTTTTTGACCGTCGTCGCATAATCTTTTAAAATCAGAAACTATTTTCTTTGGAGACATTTTATTTTCAATGGCAAACAGACTTAAATATCTCTCTGCAACTTGCGTATGACTCCTAAATACGACCTCAAATTTGAAATTAAGTTTTCTCAATGAACGTTTCTCGTGCGGAAGTTAAACTTTTTTTTTACTTTATCTTTTTTAATGAGCATGAGCGTTAGCTCAGTGCAACTACAGGAAACGAGAAACCGTTTAAAACATAAAATTTCATATTTTTTAATTTAAAAAAATCTGATATGGACACTACACTATTTCCTTGTACGGTCTACTTAATTATAACCATTTTTGCTGCATTTCATTTAAATTTACTTCCTCGAATTTTTTGTAACATAATTATCCGATCCCCCAAAGCAAACTGAAGATCACATAAAAAATTGTAACTTTGAAATCAAATATCCCCTTCAATTTTTGGGGGACTAGGATCACACTTCTTACAAATATAGCTTACCTTAACGATTGTTTCATAACGTTTCCAAATGTACGTATAAGAACCAGGAAATAGCATCAGAAGTTAGATTTCATTATTTGTCGAAAATCAAAGTACTTGTAAGTATATGTGAGGCTAGTGATTGCGAAAACAAAGACAGGGTAAGAACTTTTAAGCCGTGTAAGTAAGTGGGTATAAATATAATAATTTATAATAAGAACACTTACCATATAACAGCTCCAAAGAACAAAAATTCAATTTAAAATCATGAACTTGTTTCATCAACCACCCTACCATGATTCATATGAATTTGAAACCATTTTTTGCGATTAAAAATTTTTATGTTCTTAAAGCAAAGGAGGTTTAAAAAATACTAATTAAATTACTGACTAATTTTTTTTTCAGGGTTTTAAATTTCTTTTCCTTGCAGACGGTATAGGGAACGTTTTCTTATTAACAATTATTATGCATTATTGGTTTATTACTTTGCAGCTTTTGCGCAAGTCATAGGCCTTTTAATTTACTTTTAATTACTTTTATTTAGAATTTATATTCTAACTAATAGCAGCTTTTAGCGCTATTTTAGTAACAGCCTACTATCTATATATTATTTCCATGAAACTTTCCAGTTTTCTCGCCAATGTAAAGCTAAACTTTCTTAAATAGAGAACTACACTGTACGATAATCCTACTACATTCCATCACATAACACTTGCACTTCCATCCATTTAGCTTTACAATTTTGCAGTCAAACTAGTTAATTTTAACTCCTTAGTTTGATCCTTAAATTTCTAATTAACTACGTGTTTTAAACTTTAATTTAAAGGATTATATCTTTTTTTAGCTTTTTATGACTTTTAATTACTTTTAAATATTTTAAATGCATACTTTTGTTTTTACTATTACTTGAGTTTTAAAATGAAAGTGTCGGGGATATATCTTCTAAAGTAAGCATCCATTTAATTGTGTTATTAAGCAACATTGATTTTAAAGATTATTGCTATTTATTTTGTTTAACAAGATTCTGTTGGCTTAAATGGACTAATGTCTTTATTTTGATTGAGTATTATTTGTGACTTATGATTTGGATCTTGAAAAAAATTTAATGCTTACTTGAAAGTAAGACAAAACACTCGTTCTTAATTTAGTTGTTGTTAATTGATGGTAGATTGGTTTATTTCTCTTGATAAGTCGATTAATCTGCGATCAATGACAATAACTCGTTTTCAATACTTAAAATATTTACTTTCGATTTTGGTATTTTTGCGATTAAAGATTTTTCATTGCGGATTTTTAAGTTTTTAAAGCAAAGGAGGTGTAAAAAATACTAATTTTAAATACTAATTAAAATACTGACTAAAGATTTTTTTCATTGTTTTAAATGTCTGTTTCTTGGAGATGTTATATGGAAAGTTTTCTTATCATAAATTATTATAAATTATTGGTTTATTACTTTGCAGATTTAAGGCAAGTCATAGGCATTTTTAATTGACTTTTAATTACTTTTATTTAGAATATATATACATATATATATATAGATCGATTGATAGATAGACAGATTCTGTAAAATTTAATTGTACACCCTCTTTTATATTTTAATCGACGGTACCAAACGTATACACACACACACACACACACCACACACATACACACACACACACACACACCACACACATACACACACACACACACATATATATATATATGGTATATATGGTACACATATATCTAGGTGTACAATTGGATTTTACAGAATCTGTTTTGAAAGAAAGAGTCCTTTATTCTGTCCATACGTACAGAAAAGTCGTCCAAATGTATTCGGTATCGGTCAAAGTGGATTTTTCCTTTGAAATATTTTTTTATAAATATATGAAGTAAAGGAGGTATTGTAATTGTTTTTGCAACTACAATACCTCCTTTATTCGTATAAGGAAGTAAAAATATCATAAGAGGAAAATTTATGTTACATACTGTATTTGGAAATATATATTTACGACCAACAGGGGAGAAAATATTAATGGACACGGTATGTTAGTTTTAGCATTTATTGCTCAATTTTTTCATATATTATATATATATTGTTATATATATATATATATATATGTGTGATTGGGCGTATATGGGTGTGTACATATATGCATATAAGGAAGTAAATCCTTCACAATGATGATCAAGTCAAATTTGGTATCTCACTGGAACAGCAGGGAGATATTAAGCGAAATATGCAGATCTGTTAAAAACAACCATCAATCTTTAGCCGTCACTGCTGATAGAAACGAAAAGCCTTCCGGTAAAATGATTCCGGGTTTGGAGAGAATTAATCTATAAATTTCGAAGCAGTCTCTGAATGTCTAGAAGGAAAATAAGTATGGAAAAACTAGTTGATTTCTTCTTTATTTATTTGTATTTTTCTTGAACTCTCCGAAGATTTTCAGTGGAAAAAGCAATGGTTTTAATGAAAAAAGTAATACAAATTTTAAATGCAAATGCAATTTGTAGCTAGAGCCTAAAATGTAATTTTAAGAGCGTTTTATTAAATAAAAGAAGTTTTCTATAACAAAGAAAATGTCATAAAATTCTCATTATTAAAATCTCTATAAAATATTTTTTTGCTTGGAGAAAAATGTAGAAGGAGGTAAAATTAGTTCCTCGTCCTTCAAATAAATAATATGTATGCGGATCATAATTTCATAAGCGATATTGTTTATTGTTCAATCTTATTTTCTTTTATTGAGATTTAATACCTTATTTTAGGCATTAAAGAATTTATTGTGTTAAGTTCATTTCTGTTGAGAAAACTTCAAAAGGATAAAATTAATTTCATGTGTTTCAAGGGAATATTATGCATGAAGCTCTTAACTTTATTAAAGATATTATTTTTACTTTTTTTCATATTTTTTCCTTTATTGTTATTATTCTAAATAATAATGCTTAAAAACAACAACAGGAACAATAATAGCAACAACAATAATAATAATAACAAATAATAATAATAATAATAATAAATAATAATAATCAATGAATAACTCGAACACAATGAACAATCGATAATACTCCACTTTCCAAGAGTTTCTGAAAACGATTAGCCTGTTTTAAGAAAATTTAATCAAAATAAGAATTCTTTAAGAGACAGGGAATAAGTTTGTAAAATAATAAAGCATACATTTTCTCATTTCTTTTCGCCGTCTACATTTACCATTTAGCATGCAAACAAGAGAATTCAGCGATATAAAATCTCAACAGAACAGGGGATTATCAGCATGTTAGAAAAGAAGAAACACTCTTCTAAAAACAACGAACATATTTATTAAACAATAAACAGAATCAATAAAAGATTAAAGAAGAATAATAAAAAATTCTTTCAAATGTTTAGATCGATGTTCTTTAAAATGTTTAGAAAATAAATTTTTGGATCAATGTTTTCGCCTAGTGGCAAAACAGAAGATTTTCTTGTTTGGGGAACTTATATATGTTGCCAATTGCGAGATGAAACGGTCCAACGAACCAGATGCATAATTACGTCTTCAATACGAAAACATTTTCTTTATGGAGGCAATTAAATATTTTCGAATCATGAAACATGAAAAGTCACTGCGCTTTGACTCATATCCAAACTGCTTCTTTCAGTTTGAGCTGAAGGCGTTAATCACTTGCAACACGACAACAAGTATGGAGTAACACTTTCATTACTTACATCTAAGTTGCATGAATTTATGTAAACTTTTAAGTACTAAAGAACTTTCTACAGATAAATAAAAAACGAAATAGATATCCGAAGTAAAACACCGCCCCTTTCTCGCATTACTTTAAATGGACTTCCTTATATTTAGTCTAGCAACAAAAGGAGCGTAATGGAGTATATTTTGAGGTATGCAAGCATCAGAAGCCTAGGCACATATTTATTAAGAGCTTAATATGTTTTCCAGTGCCTGATCCTTAATGGAATAGCTCACTTAAATGCAATTTTTGTGCTTTATCATCTTAATTACATTTTCATGCGCATAAAAAAAATTCTATTTGGAACTTAAGCGGTGTGTCATTAACTGTTGAACATAAAATCAATAATTTTCTCATCTTTGATCTTGAAATTCAACGCACATTTAGCAAATGTATATCAGTTACTTTAATTGATTAAAAGTTAAATGCTCTCTAGTTAACTTAATACAATTTAATTTTCCCAGTTTTTGCACTAAAAAGTTTACAAATTACATGTTAATGTGAGAAAAATTTCAATACTCTTTTTTCAATCTCATCTATACTGAAATACATTAAATTTCCCTTATTTAGTTAATTAAAACCTCAAAACAAACATGAATGACTCTAGTAGAGGATACTTTTTCAGGCATTTTACCGCAACCTATTCTTGTACTCGTGTTCACGAACCTCATGAAACTGGTATGAAGCAAATTATTTCCTTAAACGTGAGTTTGTAAATAGTCTATTTTCTGAAGACTTAGTTAACATTTTTAAAGACCACTTAATTTAAGAATATATTGCTGTATCCTAAAAGAGTTTCATTCTTTCTTTAACAATTTTATTTCATCATAGCTTGTTTGTTACAATCACATTAATGTAGTAATATATTATGTAGGGATCTAATGCATCTGTATATATATTTTTTTCTACATCGAGAAGTACCCATTTATAGAATTGGGTGCGTCATGGTACTCATCCAGCCAGCGGTATTAACTAAGATCACGAGGTGACGCTATCTTCTCAATAAGAGTGTCCTATAAGGACTTTATGTAACATGATAGATTTATGAGTTTGGCGATTTGGCGGGCGCCAAGAGGTTAATATAATTTATAAGATAGAAAGGACTTCACTGAAAAAAATAGGAACAGAGATGCAATTTAGGCAGAGAATCTTCAATGTAGAATGGGTTTTCTTAAATCTAATCTTGGTGGTTCAGTGACTCATAAAGCTTTATACATTTTACATAATTTTTAATGAACCATATACAGAACGTATTCTTAGGCCGCCGCTTTCAACAGCAAGCAAAACTTTTTATTTCTCTACATTAACATGGGCAACAGCGCCCTCTAGCGTTTTTCTACCTTCAAATTATTCAACAACACATTATATGATAAGAATTTAATTTAATTGATTGATTTAAAAATATCATTACGTATATATAGTATATATATGTAAGATATTAGAAAATACGATAGCTGCTTTAAAAACTAATTGCCGATCTCAAAATTAAAATTATAAATTTGGTGGTGTCCTCCTAAATTCACCTGTTCTGCCGTATTGAAACTTTTTCTACGTTACCTAACACTGCTTGAAAAGTGTAAACCAAAACTAATACTAGCCAATCATAGCTTGTCTCTAGAATAGCACTAACTCCTTGTATAAATATTCTGGCTCGCTAATAACGTCATCCTTTTTGTGCTAGCTTCGACCTTGCTGATGTTTCCTCGCTTTGCTTCCCCGTCCGAAAAACGTCTCCCCGTTAATCCCCCGTACATATGGGAAATTATTGTAATTCTTTATGATAAAAAGTATACTTTTTACGCAGAAGGAATCTAATGTGCCTAGATATAAATACGATAATTAGCTGAACTCAGATTTTATCAATATCTTCTGCCATCTTTCCACTGAACTGTTGAAAGTTGTTAAAAGTACCGGTGTTAACAGCGCATCAAAAAATCCATCATCGGTCACGACTGTGACTGCAAAGCTGATTTCCTCGTCTATGTTTCCCGAAATCGTCACACACACATATATTTAGAAGAAGCGCTACAGTACTCTGCCTATACGTACTTTATATAAATATGAATAATGATATATCTAAGTATTGGACGTATAGACAATTGAAATTAATAATTTTGATATTAATGATTGTATTTCATGTGGAATACCATTGAGGGGAGACCCTGCAAATTCTGGATTTCTGCATATAATGTTTTAAGGTCTTTTATGTCTCTATATTATTATTTTTCTCTATATATTTACATCATTTCGTTTTTAGTAAGATTTTCCGCTGCGCGAATATCCATTTCTTCACGACTCGACCTAAGACGGAATCATCTTAGATGATATACGACATTAAGTAATTTTTATAATACTGGTCTACCAGTTCATTTGCAAATCGCGTAAAGTAGTTTACAGTTTTTACCGATAATTTGGTCAATAATGTGTAGTAATATTAGTAGTAGTAATGTATTTTGTTGAGCATAATTTGAAAGATTATTTGCACCAAACACATGATAGGTACATAAAAAAGTATCAACATAAAATCAAATGAAGAAATAAAATGATAAACAAGCATATAAAGCACATTGAACTTAGCTAATGAAATTCAGATGTAACACACATGGGTAGAAGCAAAACGAGACACATGAACACGAAGTATTAAAATACAAACATATAACTTCGAAATAAAGTCAATTTAATTTATATATACCCAGCTCTCTCACGCATTCACAATTGACTACTTTTCCGATTGCGGTCAAGGAGAAAGCATATTCATCAAAATACTTCAATCGAAATTTGTTAGAATATGGACAACCTTTCAGAAATGACGAATAGAGAGAAAATTATCATAATTAGGACAGGCTGTGTCATTCACTACTTTTACAAATGAATTGTGAGTGATTCTCGAGCGACCGATTCTAAGGTGGTTAGAAACATTTGCTTCTTCCGTTTACTGGAGTTCTTCCTGCATTCCACCCTAGGTTTTAGTTGTCTTATGATTAACCTGAATATCCCAGAGTACCTGCCATTTGATTAAAATTCTCTCCTTAATTTGAGAACAGGTCTTCTGGACTCTTCTACAGCATTCTTGCAACAATATCTGCAAGTTTATTTACTTTTATTCCATTATGTCTGGCCACCCAGCAATACAGTATGGCATAACCTTTATTCTTTAGGGTACTATTCAAGTTTAGAACTTCTTAAAAACATGAACTGCTTTCTCCAAGAAACCTCTGCAATGATCTTAGGGCACTAAGCGAGTAGGTGTATGTAATAAATCTTTTATGATGTTGCTTTGAAATGGAATGAGCGCAGTAAACAGCAGCCAATTCGGATGGAAAATGAACAAGCTTTGTGCAATCTGAGATCTGCTATATAATTTTCGGTCACACACTAGGATGCACCAGTATGGTCACACGTTTTTGACCTGTCTGTAATGCGGGTAAATACCTGCTGTATTCATTTCTGTGATCCAAAAGGAGCTGCTTAACCATTACCTCATTGGTGTTGTTCTTGAAATGTCTAAAAATTGCAAATTTTACATCGTCTAAAGGATGAACTGAAAACGTTTTATTGCTTGGACATTCATCCCAAGTATGCCGTATTCTTCAGTTAATAAGCGAGATCTTTTCGAAAGGGTAGCAATTCAGGAAGGCCGTGCTTGGAAAAGGAGGTCATCTGAATCATCTAGTATAAGAGATCGTACAGGATGTTCAAGCAAGCAATCTACATTGTACGGTGTTCTGCTCAGTTGATGTTAGGAAGACTCCAGAAGAAATGGGTAATGGCTGATGATGAACAGGATCAAGTTTCAGTAACGCAAATTGGCCTGAGGATCCATACAGAGGAGTAAGCAAATTTGGATTGATTAGAGCTCTATAAATCCAGAGTATAGAAATGCAGACTTTTCCCCACCGTGTATTCGATAGAACTCTTAAAAGGTTCATAGTCTACATATATTTTTTCTGAATGTATAAAATGTGTGAAATGAAAGGAAGCTCGCTATCGACATACACTCCAAGGTATAACTGGAATCAAAAGAAACTTGTCATTAGAACTGTTGCTCTCGATGGAAGATTCTGCGGCAGCAAAAGTGCGAGCAAAAGCAGTTGGCCTTTTCCTTGAAAACGTAAATCCATACCCGTCCGATCATTTCAGAATTTTTTTCAGGGCAATTTGAAAAGGTCTGTCGATATACCTCATGTCGACCTCACTACAAATTTTCATTAAGTCATCCTCATTAAATATCCGATTGACACTCTAATACGACAATATACAACCATTAGTTTCCTTATTATGACGAGATTTTATGAGAGATGAGAGTTTTATCATTTTGTCAAGATTTTGCAAAGGCATAATGTATATCTTTTATATCTGTAATGACAAGTATTCTTAGGATCCTTACCAGAATTAACTATGGGAATAAAAAAAGCCTTCCTCCATGCATTTGGAGAAACATGCTTCTTCCACGCTGGCAACCAATGATTGATAGTACAAATGCTTTAATACGGTTTTAGATCAGACCATTTACACCTGGATTGATCTCTTGAGTATCTCAGAAAGGGTTCTTTGTAGCTCCAGCGCTGTGTATTATACGTTGTAATTTTCCAAGTAAGGAACTTTAAATTTGAAAGGAAATTCTCAGATTGTACTTAACAGGTAAGAAATAGTTACATTTACTTGAGACAAAGCTAAAGCCTCACCAATGCTATATGAAGTTTCTTCCCTTCATCTTAAAAAACTGTCATCGACCTGCAAGAGAGAAAGTAAGTGATTTTCATAGACTCCAGATATTTTCCCAACATGTTCTCAAACTCTTTTTCTTGATGTATCTGAACTTACTGATGATACATAAGACGTCCACGAATTTCTCTGGCTCTGCTGTCTGACTTTCCGTGCCTTTGCCTTAGCCTGGTCATGCACCAGAAGTTTGCAGATTTTAAGGAATCTGTGAATAACATTCCAGAGATTTCTCCACTTCCTGTGAGTTTCTTACATGGGTTTCGGTACTTCGGGGATTTTTCTGGTGATTTACGAGTCGAGAGCTTATTGCTTGTAGGATGATACCAATTATCGCAATTGTTGAGCTTCAATATCTGTATTATTGAAAGTTTTCTGACTAATCAGAGCTCAGGATGAAGAAACATGACTGAATTGATTCGTCACAAATAAAACGAGGGTCAATTCCAAAGGAGGTATACAACTTCTACAAGAAAGGAAAACTGTAAAATGACCATTATTGAAAAGATCATTACCAACTGTAAAGGAAAAGTAATGTAGTATGGTATAACCTTCATTCTTTAGATTTGAAGAAAAGAGAGATTTGATAGTCAGATCTGTTTCGTGAAATGGCTTGGTTTGGTTGCTAGAAGACAATCTCCTTTCCAGTATTCAGTAATTGTTGTATAGTATTTTTACGTACTATACGTAGTATAGCATAGAATTTCGTTTTTACTTATTTAGTATACGCGGTAGAGTATTATATTTTATACTATACTTATAATGATTATCAATCAAATGTTCAATTTGTTTTCATGTGACGTACTTGATCTTTGCCCTACAAAGTACTATAGCCATTTAAATGTTCAGGAATAATGAATGGGTGGTACAGCTGATCTATCGAGTCATTCAAACTCGACTGAATCGATTGATAAAGATTTGGTTTTAAGTACAGGTAGCACATTGTGATCAAAACGCTTATATTGACTTGCACTACTAGAGCGTGCAGAGTAGTATCTCATGGCAAGATGGGGAACGGGTAATTATTTGATCGAAGTAATAAATCACCCCGACAGGTCCGTTCGCAAGTACCATAAACATTCCTATCAAGAGAGTATCTCCTATGCTGCATTGAAAGTTCAGGCTTCAGAAACGTTTTTTGAAGCGCAAAACATAGAGTATGGTGGGTTTCAATCAAATGTTTATTGTCCACAAGCCTCTGGCAGAAACCACGGAAGTTCCACGACATGAAAATTACTATCATGAATGTTTAGTTTTCCACCATTTTCGCGGAAGAAGATACTGAGGGAAGAAAATATCTTTTCCAGTCTCCAATTCAGGCCAGTCTGCTTCTAAAGAATCAGAAATAATACTGTCTAGGGAGTTGTAAATTTCATTTTGGACTTTAAGTTTGAATTTACTATTATCTTTCAAGTTTGGATTAAATGCTTCCATACTACTGTCTGCAACATTTTCTGTTCTTCTTGATGCTGAAGGCAGTTATGTTTTACGCCACATTAGAGCTGTTGAAAGCGAATTATTAATGTATGTCTTGACACTTTTAACTTTTGGTCAGGTTAGGTTAGGTTAATCGATTATGGCAAAGCACACGAGGGCTATCTGCCTAAAGGGAGGGATGCTTCGTGGAGGACTTTCTAAGGGAAACAGGCTCGTATACACATGGGGAAAACCACGAAAACGCCCATGCAGCCAGCCCGTTCGCGGGATTCGAACCTCGGACCGAACTACCAGTGTTCAGCGTCTTTACCGCTCGGCCGCTGGTGGGCGAAACTTTTGGTCAGACTTGATAGAGATTTCACTGCTGCTGAATAAATGTTTGGAACTAGTAGTTGCATATTCGAAAGTAGTCTGCAAGCGTCTACATATGTGATATTTCTGGTATTCTTAAAATGTTGAACTCCTTTTCGTTTTGCTAAGCGGGACCAGAATGAACATAGTGAAGATCACTTCCTTTGTAATTCCCACACAGCGAAGCAATTGTCACTTTCATGGTCGGCAAAAGAACAGTTTCTTCATATGAGCTTGTCATGACAAGCTGTTTTGGCGTGCTCAAATCGTAGGCAGTGAAAGCAACGCATAGAGTTAGGCACATGAGGACAATGTAAATAGCGAGCTTTTATACTCTTCAGAAGATAAGGACCTTAAATATTAAAATTATGTATTTGGTGAGAAGCAGTTCGCCATCCTTTTTGAACTTTATCCTCTTAGTTTTAAAATACTATAGTCTCCAATCTCTTTAATAATTTCCTCTTCAGACACTGATATTAGATCTGGATTTGAGATTACTCTTCGGGAAAACTGAACTAAAACTGTAACCTTAACTTACCGCACAGATGTCATCTTCAGCAGATTTGTACATTGCGCAGACTTGTTGTTTCAATAAGAATGTCACCGGATCCACGTGATTTGATTTTTTTACGTTTACCTGCCATAAATAAAATGCTTTTATTTTATTTCAGGATGACATTTTCGCCTTCTGAATTACTTATCGTTAGGAAACGAGGAGGTTGATCAGTGCGCTGATCATTGGCATTTACTTCGGTCCAAAGCCTCTTGGTAACATTACAAATTTCGGAATTTTGTTATTACAGAATATAAGAGTAAATATTCGGGTCCGACCGCTTTACATACCATAGAGGACAACGGGGTATCACAGATTTTTGTGATAGGGCTACCCAGACATATACGCAAACTGAAGTCCTACATTCGACTTTAATAAAAATACTCACGAAAATTTAAGCAAATACTCCCGGAAGCGTATTCCCAAGCCACTGACACAAGAATAGTAACCAGCCGATTGGCATTAGTGAGGTCAGCTAAGTACCTCCTGTTTGAATTGAAGCAGAGACCACAGCAGCGTTTTAGGGACAGAACTTCCCCCTTCTACTTCCAGGATTCTCCTTTCCATTCGCACGGGAAACGCACAGGCAGTTTTCTCACTGTAGCAAACCAGGAGCAATCATTTCTACAGCATCCCATAGTAAGCCCCATCCTCCTCCGACAAAACCACATGGGAGAAAAACTTAAAAAGTCTAGAAGCGTCGAAAAAGAAAGGCGATATATCACTGGGGCTCCAAAGATCGTGACACCCATATCCACAATCGTATTCTCAAAGAGTCTGCTACTGAGAGCTAATAATGTATAATACTACAATATGTAAAACAAAGCAGTTATTGTATGAACATTTGACAGGGTGCTTAAATTTGCCAAGTTTGGTGATTAAGTGTGGTGGCCACTTTAACAAGGAATCATTATTTTTCATTTTAAATGCCCTAGAAAATGTCTCTTGGATTTAAAATTTTTATACACGAAAGAAAATGAAATTATTGGATAATATATTATAACTGCCTTACAACTGAGAAAACGTGTTTCGAAGCATTGATTTATAAATAGCTTATATGATAGCTGTATATTAATGTAGATTTATTAAATTCTTACTGCATGAACTAATAAATCAAAAGTCAGTTTTGAGGAGGAATTTATCGTTGTTTTGATATATCACGCATGCATACACACGAATAAAGAGATTCGTTTATATAGATGCTCTCTGATATCTTTTTATCGTCATCACAAAAACTGGAATGACGAATATTACAGAATCTCTGATAAAATCTAATCTAATGTTTACGTGGAAAACGTGTATTAACTGAAGAAAATTACACGAAATGTAAGAAGAAGGAATACTGATAGCTACTATAAGTAATATGCAAATCTAATTTTAAAATCTCTGAAACCCGAATATTTTGACATCTGTTTTTACATTACCAAAAAGCTGCATTCCTAATGAAGGCCAAAACGGAAGCATCCCATAATTAACAAAATCTGGCTAAAAGAATAAGAAACTGTGTATCATGTTGCCAAAAAGAATTAAGATCTTTCAGTAGTGAAAAAACAAGTATGCGCAAATAGAGTATGATTTCTTAGCCACAATCTAACTGAAAAATTTAGAATATGAGAGAGCTTTCTCTATGAGTGGCTTATAGAATTTGTACGAAACCAATTTAATCTTTGATCTCATTTTAACATCTGTAAATTTTATTCAGACCAGGGTGTGATTAAATTACGCTTTTGAGTACTGCCTCTTTAAAATAGAATGAATAGACAAAACATATTGAATTACGTATATACGTGAAGAAATTATAATGTTTTTGGTAAAGGTCCAGCACACCACTCATCGTTTTGAATTATTTATGCTCATAATATATCATTTTATTTATGATTAGAAATTAGCTTATTTTTACAAATTTTATGATGGGTAAATTTACAATTTCTATTATGAACTAAAAAAAGAGTTGTCAGCTGATTCCTACCATTTGTTTATTTGTTAGTGTGTCCATCATACTGACAAAAATCTAAAGAAAGAAAGAAAGTCTTGAAGAAATTCGGCGTTAGACTTCCAGTAAATGAATATGAAGAATCTACACTACCTATAATAAACTTCCTTTTTATCAGCGCCAAATAAAGCCAGCCATCTAAAAACGTTAAGTCTGTTTATTACGAAAACCGAAAAAAAGGTTAGAAACTTTTGCCTTGAAACAAAATTCTCTACTGAAAACAGAACAATAAAAATATAACACCATCGATACCAGATATCGATGATATTATTTTGGGGAGTTATTTTTACCCATAGTAGTGCGTGAGATTCAAGCAGTATTTGGGTGCACTTTTTATCTGCCAGTATGTAATCTAATATTCAATGCAATCTGGAATATATAAATATTCAAAAATCCATAAACATAAAATTTTTACATCGATTTTTAGGTACGAATTTGAACTCAATATTGCATATTGATCAAGTTTTCTTGCAAAGATTGTTCATTAAAGTCGTTCGTAACATAGCTTCCTCATTTTTAACAAAGTTTATTTTTATTTTTTTACGATGGGTTCTTATTATTTTGGACACTTATTTAAGCAACGTAATCAAATAAATGAAGTTTATAAATTAATTGCCTAAAATTAGACAAAAAATGGCAGACGTAGTTTGATGAAGCTTTTAAATAAAGCCTTATTATTTTTTAAAAGCTTTTACTTATTTGGTAGCTTATTAGTTTAGCACAGACTTTGAATAAAACTCTATTGCTCTATTCTTGTGTAAATTCTTTTGCGATAGAAAATTATTTTATAAAAATACAAATCTAATCTTTTATTTAAAGAAATTAGTTTAGTTCAGGTTTCGAATAAAGCTCTATTGTTTTATTCAAGTATCGTAATCCCCTTGGTTTTAATATCATTTGCGTTAAGCATATACTTCTGGCCCGTTAATACCTCAGAAAATCAGGAATTGATCGCACCTATATTTTTTTATTTTATCTATATCTATATTTTTAATACATTTTTAATGATTTCAGCATCAAAATTCGTTTATTTGCTTTAAGTAAACCATTCAGTTTTGTACTATCCAGTAATCACCGCTTGCCTTCTTTAAACTGGATGAAACTGTAAGATTTTAAAGTTATTATTTCTACTCGATTTCAAGCAGGGATTCAGACATTTCCCTTTACCTCTATTCAAAAGCATCAAATAGGGCACGATCTATCACGTGATCCACAAAGTCAACCTAAATTAACCTTCCTACTCTCTTCTCGACACCGACTAGATCGCGATCAGCGATCGCTCTACGCTTTGGAGAACAGAGTTGTTGTGCAGATAATCTGTTATGAAACAAAGGCTGGCTGGGGAGCTTCTGAATATACAAGGCGCTTATATTCACGCTGTTTATACGTAACGACCCGTTCGCGTGCAGACAGTTTCAATATTAATGCTTTCCGAGATCTCGCCCGGAAGCGAAACTGTCCCTTTTGAATCTTTAAAGATAAAACTGGGATTTCTAACGAGGATTTGGCTTCAAGGTCCTTCACAATTCCCACTGTCAAGTGCTAAGAGAAAGCGAGATGTTCTGACTAGGTTTTGAAAGTAATGAGTAGAAGTAAGAAGAGGATTTGGATTGCTCCAATGAACATTTTTGAATAAGTTTTGAAATAAGTTGTTTTTAAAGCAGTTATAAGAAGAATGGAGATAATATTTCTATGAATGATAAAAAAAATATGAGATAGAAATTTCTGAGTTAAAAATTTCTGAGATAAAAATCCTAAACATTTATTTCTACATTAACTTGAAGTCGCAAAACTAAAATCGTTAATAGAATATTATCGTCTTCTTGCGGGCTTAGAGTACGATAGTATTTCAACTGGTTAAAAGAAAAAAAAACTTTAAGACTAAAATCGTTATGTCTGTGCTAACGCACCTTCTAACGTAGCTACAAATCAGACCTGCATTATTTAACAATCTCCCTAGGACACTAGAAACAGGGATATAACACTCCTATTCAAATATGCTAAAGATGCGCCATTTAATATAGATTCTCTTCTTGTGATTTAAACACAAATAAATTATTTTCCCGTAGGTGTGACTGAAAGCAGAAGTAAAAAAAAACTGTTTAACGTAATAAATATACTGCTGCTTAAAAGAAACCTAAAACTGAAAAATTATTAAAATAGCGTAATTGAGACGTATTCATATTCTTTAAACTTACGAGTAAAATTCGTTTGCAGCAACTGTTCCTACGATACTATAATCTATTTATTTAAGAGGCAAATTGGAGGCTCGTAATGACCCTCCCCTTGTTTAGGCTTGTAATCTGAGCCAACATTACCCCCCTCCGAAAAAAGGGGGAATTATGAGATTTTTGCAAATGAAAGGAGCTAGTCACCTTCTGCAGTGGTCATTGCCATACTTAAGAGGCAAGACAGAAGGAAGAATAAGAAGAACAGGAAGACAGAAAACAGAAGGAAAACAGATGGTGCCATAGTTTAGAGGCAAGACAGAGCTTTTTGGTGCTGCCTATTTAAGGTAATGTACATTAACAATATTTCTAATATATAACAGAAGAAATTAGAAGTGCCACTGCTAACGGTAAGCAAATTAAAAATGTTAGTTGCTCTATCACTGAGACCAGGTTCAAATAGTGAAGAAGGCATGGATGTTTGTAAATATGTAAGGCTTTGATGTTAAGGAACGAGAACAGAGAGAGTCTTGAATTCTTTTTCAATGTATTTTTGTTCAAGACAGGAGCTGACAAAAGTTGTAGTGTAAGCTCTAAGATGCGCAAGATCTTGGATTCCGTTTGGCAATTTTCTTTAGTGTGCTTTAAACATGAAAGGATCTACAAATCTATTATAATAGGAAAAAAACATAGCACTGTATTTTAAAAATAAACAAAAGAGCAACTTGTAGATTTCATACAAACCTGCATGAGCTTCGAGGGATATCAGACATAAATTCTTCTTCTTCTTCAAAGAAAGGAAGGTTGCTTCAAAATCCGAAGAACTTCACCTCTCCCAAAATACGCACTCTCTGTAATTTGTGCTCTTTATTGTCTAACAGAACAAGGATAAACCTATTACATTTATTACTATCAGGATGATTTTATCATAAAAACTTTTTACTACGGTAGGGAGAATGGGGTTGAGCCTAGTAATACTACCACCCTCCCGTCTAAAATATCCATTTCTTTTTAATCAATAGATTATTACTTTTTTAACTATTGCTGCACCGAAACGCAGTAAAATAATATTTTCTACCGATATTTATATATTCATTCAAACATGCTTTTAGGTGATGATGTAGATTTTGCATCATGTGTATGCAGAGCGAATGTTTTCATAGATAATCTTTATTGACGCGTATTTCTTTGGATTATAATGTAGTAAAGTATAGAACTCACATGTACTCAGATAGCTATGTCACCAACTACTGAGCAGACATAAGGAAAACACACATGACATAAGGAAAACAAAATTAAACGAATAGTAAAAGAATGCGTAAATTTCGATATAGATGCGAAATTAAGAATAATGGAGTTATGGGTTCCACTTTACTTCTGTTGGTTGATTAATATTTTAGTTAGGGATTTTATATTATATATTACTATCATCTAGAAGACTAAGCTTCACTTTTGCCACAATGTAAGTGCTTGTATCATTAGCATTATACAGGATGTTCAAAAAGAAGTGAATATGAACTTTAAAAATTTTTGAAATTAAAAAATGGATATTAATGGTAAATTCTTTTAATGAATGGCACTCCTAAATTATAACAAATAATGCATTCACTTAAAATATCAGTTACAGTGTATGCCTTTGAATTTAAAACCGTTTATTTGGTACAAGACAGAGATGAGTTTTCCAGGCGGAAAGAATTTTTAAGATTGAGCAGTACTTTGCGATACATTCTTATGCAACGCGTTTTGAAACAGTTTGAACCAAAGAGATCCTCCAAAGTGCTCGTGATTTTAACAACACAATAATTTTCCTTTTTGGTAACCCTATTTCGAGTTTCTAAACGCTTTCACTGTAAGAAATGAAGTAATCGCTTATCTCATCCGAGTTTGGGCAAAATGGACGCAATCTAGAATAAACTGCTGCAATGACCAAAAGGCGGTGTGAAAACGCTGGCTTCTCAATCAAATTTAGACTTTGCAAACTACTATTCAGTCATAAAATTCTTTCTGCTTATTAAAATCTCATCTTCAATCTTGCACAAAACTACTCCTTACCCTCATAATATATTATACAAGGTGTCTAATAAATATTGTCAGAAATTTCAGGGGCAGGTAGGGCACTTCAAAGTGATTGAAAATTGTTTAGCGGACAGGAAACGTCATGGAAAAGTGGTATCAGAGTTACAAGAAATAAACGAACAAAAGTCTGTTCACAAATATTGCATATTATTGTAGTACATGGTACCATTTCAAAATGTTACATAAGATTTCCAAAGTTTCTAACACTGCAAGTGCTGCATGCATTATCATGGATTGCCGCACAATCTATCGTTGACCAAATGACACATCCAAATGTTTTCGAAAACATCTTCTACAACAGCAAGGCTTTCTAACATGTTGGAACCACATGTTGCGTTTCATATTTAGTGGCATACGGTGTAATAAGCCTGGAAGAACATGTTCCGAAAAATGAGATAATTTACTGATGTCATAGGTGATGCCAACAGATAGGATGTGACTAACCAGTCGCCGACCAAACAGCCAAACATTACGAAAAGCCCTCCAGTCGATTGCGGTCATGGGTTGCTACACAGTTCTTAATTCTTTTGGCGCGCCTTACCTGCCTTAAAGTTTGTACAGATATATATTTGTGATATCCTTTATAATTTAGCATAATTAAGAAGTTAAAGGACATATTTTGCAATGAAAATTTCGTTATAGTATAACACGATAAATGTTAGATTTCGTATAAGCTTTTATTCACATTCAATAGAATAAAAATATTAAATTGCAATATCTGCACGTAATTAATTTTACTAACAAATAATTTTAATGAAAGTCAAGGAAACATAAAAAATTAAGTGAAAGGTACTACTCATGAACCTTCATTCAACGTAATTTTTGAACATGAATTAACAGCTTGCATTACTGCAGAATGCCGTAAACTTGCGAGTTAATTTAAGAAATGTTTCCTTAATGGAAGAAGGAAGTTTGTTACTTAGATTATTAAAGAAATCCAATTTTTCTTACCGGTTCAAACCGTGATTGCAAACGTTTTCTGATCTTTTCGATATAGTAAAAGTATTGATTTCGTGCGAAATTTTAATTTTGTTTCTTGCTTCAGTAAAAAGTGTTATATCTTGGAAATATGTTACAAACGTAGTTTCCTATTCCGGATAATTTATGACATATTCTGTTTATTAAAATACAGTTTTTATATTATCATGCTACTATTTACATTTATTAACTAAAATTTAATTTTTTGATGAAAGAAATATCATCAAATTCAGTCTAAGAAATACACAATGGTAACATAAGCTCACATGCTTGAATGAAACTTTCATGTTCTCTTCCTAAATTATTAACTTTAGAGACATTAGCTTTTTCTTCGAAAGCCGGAGAGATAAAAAATGAGCAATGCTGTCGCCTGCACTCGAACCACGAATCTCTCGAATAAGCGCCAAGTATGCTGACCATTGCACCACAAAGGCATGCTAAGAAGGCTGGAGAAATATATTATATACCACCTTTAACAGGGCGACTGTGGATTAGGAACACAATCGCCAAATCCTGGAGGTGAAGAATCATCATTCACCACCTTTTTTAGTTCGGGCCTCATAGTAGAGATATTCGGATTTTTTTGAAACAGAAGTTATAAAAAATGAGCAATGTTCTTGCCGGGACTCGTATCACAGACCTCTCGATACGCTCCGAGCTGCTGATCTTTACAACGCGAAGGCATGCTAAGAACGCGGGAGAAATATCTTATATACTCCCCCTTTTAAAGGGCGACTGGAGATTAGGGGACATAATCGACAAATCCTGGTGGGGAAGAAACATCACCCACTACCTTTCTTAGTTCGGGCTCCATTGTACTGCACGAGATATATTTTGAAAGCAGGTTTTGTGAAAAACCAGGACTCGAACCACGGATATTTCGAATACGCACCGAGCGTGCTGTCCGCTGCACCACGAAGGCATGCTAAGGAGGACGGAGAAATACCCATTTTAAACGAAATAATTACCAATGTGTGACTAACCATGATTATTAATATATGACTTCCCTCTTATAAGAACATTAAACATAATTTAAAGCTGTCGATGTTTTATTAGTACATAATTTAAATTTGTCCATTTGATAATTGCAATAATAATTATTTGATTATATATCGGAAACGTACGTATAATATTTCGCTCTTACAGAAACCGTTATTTCTACAGAACACAATTATAGCTACACTTTTAGTCATTAAATGCTTGAAATTATGCAAAAAAGCAACATTATTTTGGCATGGATTTATAAGATATTTTCTCCGTCTTTGCTCAAGCCTTCGTCGTGTAATTGGAAAGATAATCGACGCGTATTCGAAGAATCCAGGATTCGGTACCTGGAGAGGGCACTGGCCATTTTTCACATCTCCAGCCTCAAATAACCTAATAACTCTACAGCGGCGCCCAAAATAAAAAAAGGAGGTACATGATAATCTGTCACCACCAAGGTTTTGAGATTGGGTCTCCTGATCGCCAGTTGCTATTTAAAAGGGGGAATATATAAGCTATTTTCTACCTCCATTCACATGTCTTCGTAGTGTAATCGGAAGCATATTCGACGCTTTTTTGAGAGGTCCAGGGTTCGAGCCCCGACGAGGGAAATGCACATTTTTCACGTCGCTTGCTTCAAGAAAACCTAATGATTCTACAGAGTTTGAATAAAATTTTATAGATTTTGAAGGCTATCAGACACAGAGCTTTCTTCTTTGGAGCAAAAATATTTTTGTAGAGTGCGATTTTTTCCAATAGAATATAGATTTGCGCCTGATCATTCTTTAAATCGATACAATTTGATTAGAAACCCACAAAAATCCAATATTGCTATTTTGCATAATTTTAAAGTTTCATATTCATCTTTGATTTAATTAAAATGTTTTTCTAATTGCAATTGCGAGCTAAAATCTCTGAAAACGGGTAGTTTGAACCAGTTCCATATTCCGATAAAAATACTGGCTGCATGGGAATTTTCATAGCTTTCCCCATTCGTAGCGTAAATACCAGTCAGTGCAATTTAAGGAGTCTGTCTTTACAAATCCCTGCCCTTAGACCCAGAACAAGTAATTTGAGAGCCCTTGCGTGATTTGTCATGATTTAATCTTGCCATTACGCTTGAAATTTTTAATGCTTTATACGGTAGCTATATAAATCACACTATGTTATATTAAATATGGAGGGGAAGCTATGCGGGAAATTTTATACCTAACGTTCATTCACAAGTAGTTGAGGGTATGAAAGCACTGAAGACGTTGGAAATTACATCCGGATTCTTAAACTGACGAATAGACTGATATCCAAACCCAAGCCAAAAATTTACGGTTGGTTTTCCATTATTTTCTCGAAGTGTAACGTAAATACAAATTTCTTTAGAACGCTCTCTGCGAATGCTCCCTTAGAAAAATAACACGTAGGCCTCTTTAGCTTTCATTTAGGCAAATCGCACTTATGTGTTTTGTCGTCATCAGTTAAATTAAACTCAAAAAATATTCCATAGCATATTCTATTGATATACCGTAGCATATTCAAATTAGCATATTGAGCCTCGGCTAAAGTTGGTTTGCATATAAATTATCTAGCCAAAGACGTTTTGGAGAAGGAACGATGTCTCAAATTACGAACTTTCAAGTCGAAACAGATGATATTCAGAGGTGTTTGAGATACCTTAGGGTGCATTATTAATATTCAGGAATTTGGGGAAAAACATTTTTAATATTTAATTATTATATACAGAAGCTGGCAGCAACTGACAATGGAATTAAAAGACATTAATTAGGCTTGGAAGAAATTATGTCTAGATTGAGGTGAAAGTAAGAACTTTGAGCGCTCTGACACTAAAGATTTTCCGCTCATATATGAAATTGTGATCTTGGAATTGTCTCTTGGTAAAAACCATGGGGTAGTATTTTACAAATGAAAATATGGAAAAGTTATTAAAGGGCGATAAAAATTATCTTACTCCAGAAGCAGCAATGAAAGGCAGTTGTAGATGAATTGTTTTCAGAAGAAAAGGAAAAAGGAAAAGTTATTCCACTTCTCTAATCAGCGAAATAGTGCAAAAGAGGTTACGACACAACATTTTCACGTATCGATGTCGCCCTGACAATACAGTCGAAACAGCTACAGCTAAGCAGTGTCAATGGCAATGTCCTTTCTCATTTTCAAAGCATTTTAAAATGAAGGCAACAACAATTCACATTGGGAAACATTTGCGTGGTATAGGAGCCCAAACCGAGTGGCGCTTAGAGAAAAAGATAAAAGAAGGTGCGCCGAAGTTAAGGCAGTTATCTGATGACTTTAAGGAAGAAAATTGCGCATCTAATCAATTCCATTTTCCACGTATGCCGTCTACGTTCCTTCGTTATATACTATAAAATTAATTCAAATTTTCATCAATTTTATCTGTTTAATATAGTGTTTATCCTTTTTGATTTATGTTTCATAATTTCCATTTTTGCTTATGAACGTTTTTGGTTATGTCCATTTATGTTTCCTTATGATTTTTGTTTATAAACGTTATGCAGGAAGTAGTGTTGTAAAGTTTAAAGAAGCAATCAGCTGTGATCCAGTGAACGAATCCATTTTACATTATCTCCTACGAAGAAAATAATTTGGGCCTTGAGGAAAGAGTTAAATTATTTAATTATACTTTCGCTGAAGCTGTTTGAAAACTCTAACACAAAAACTCTATGATGACCTAGTCTTTCATAAAGAAGTAATATTCCCATTTTTGGTAATTTTATCATTAAAGGAATTAAAAGAAAGAAGTGTATTAGCGTGTTTCTAACTAAACTAACTACACTCAGGGGCACAAATAGCCTTAGAGAGAGCCATGGCCGGCAGTGCCCTGTTATCTGCTTTCTAGATCGTTGGCTTCAGAGTGCTTGTGCATCTTTGCCTGGACAAGTAGTCAGCTTGTCGCAGGACCCCGGTGTTTAGTTCCCAAGCGAACTTGGTACTCATTTTATCGACTCCTCACGGGATGTAAGGCTGAGTGAACCTTGCCCAGCCCGAGGATCGAACCCCAGACCTGTTGTGTTGCTCTGCGATGCACTGAGTCACTGCGCCACCGAGCCATTAGTGTGTTATTACCCCGTTTAAATATTTTCTATCACAGAATTTAGCTTTCTTAAGCAAAGACTTTAAATGCTAAAGAAAATAGTAAAATATGCTTGATATTTATCACAGTCTAGAAATCTTAAGATTTTATGGCTCAGCGATCTGTCCTTTACAAGGTTGAAGAGAAGGGGTATTTTTAGCAGACTTTTAGCAGTCTACATTTGATTCATAAAATAACAGTCTAAAGTACAGGAAACCTCGTCGCAATTAATGCTAAAACAATTGACACTTGAAAATAACCAGAATGATTACATTACATGGAAACACATCGTAATTACCGATCATGCTGCTAGACATATGCAAATCTTTAAAGACGAAGCTTTGAGTAAATGACAAACGTAGGAATAATTTTCAGATTAAAAAATTGCAAAATATCAAAAATGAAGGTTGATGTAATTTGGTTACTCACTGATGAGCAGTAATTAGGAAAACATTGAAAAGGGGCTATCAGTTATTGATAAGTTAGTAAAAAGACGGTTGACTAGACACTATGAAGAAAAGCTCTTGGCCCAGTTATTTTTTTAATGACAGCTGGTGATTTTAATTCACTCAGGCTACTCATCAAATCTTCTTTTGGCTGAAACGGGAATTTTATTTTCTATTGCTATGGATAAAGAAAGCTCTCAGAAAGCAATTCAGTGGATAGAAAAGCTATTCGATGATGGGGATAGAAGAAGAGCAAGAATATACTCTGCGTGCCTTGAATAATATTCCGTATTAAGTGTTTCAGAACTATTTCCATCTTTCAACAGTGAGGAAAAAACATCAGGAAAAGTGTATTGCATCTGCTAAAGAAAAAAATCATTCAAATGTAAATTACAGTATAGATACGTAAAATAATTTCCGTGTCCTATTCGGTTTAATGGTTAGCAATTTTAGTTGGCGCATCGATGAGCCCAGGTTCGAATTTCGGAGAAGGCTTGAATGTTTGAAGCATATAATGCTTCTGTTACACACTTATGAAAGCTGAGTCTCTTAAAATACACTGTGCTGTACCGGTGGGATAGTGATTAGTGCTCCTGGCTGCTCCTATATCACTCGTTTGTTTCCGATTCGAATCTCGGAGATGAATGGATGTTCGTGCGCATGGTGGCATGAAAATATATGGCGAGCTTAAAGTTGGATGATTAAGTAAAAGGCGTAGGACGTCCTCGGCTGCTTTCCCCGCTGTGCTGCCAATCAAAATTAGAGGAGCTGGGCAAAGAACGGACCTAGGCGAAGTCATACCATTTGTCGTATTGGCAACTGCTTGATGCTGAAGATCCCAGCCTGCCACAGATGCAGTCTTGTGCTCCTTGCCACGGTAAAATTCATGGACGTGTTCTGACTAGGTCAGACAAGTCAGATAAATCGCAACAATAAAAGGTGAGCGGTCTTCTTGAGGGATTTGGTGACAGGAAAAGAGGACCGAAGACCCTTCAATCTATCCCTAGAAAGTTTTTCTTTCAAATCTGGGACAGAGTTCTGTAGAGTGCTATAGTCTTCTATAAAGTATCTGAGGCCTATTCCAGCAGAAAACGGAATGTTGCACTCCTTGCGATGAAAAAGTTCGTAAACATGGTCTCATGTTACTTTGAAACGAGCGAAGCAAGTCAAAATACAATAAAATAATTCCGGTTATATTTGGATAGCCTTTAGGAATTTTAAATGAATCTCATAATCTTAATTAATTTGTCATAATTATAATGGCATTGGGTGACTGTGAACGTTTTGAATATTCTTACGTCATTGACTGAAGAAAAGGATGTTTTTCACAAATATGAAATAAAATTTAGAACTAATGCAGATGTCCTAAAGTGTTTCATGCAGTTGACCTCATTAAGCCTCTATTTTAGATAATGAAACGGACAGTATTTTAATCATAAATTTATTTTAAGTACAAAATGTGGAGAACGACTTATAGAATTATCGGAATTGTGACTTGTCAGTTATGATAATGGATATTTTATTCATATATTCCAGTTATTACGGCTGAGAATTATTTTTTCAAATTTTTGAACTGATCCAGAACTTTTTTAATTCACATAATACGTACATAGTACTGGCTCGTTACCTCTCCTAAGCTGGATGATAAAATCTTTTACCCAATGTAATTGCATGTTGAAATTCAAAATAGGATTTCAAACTTATGATAATATTTTAAATCAGGATTTTAGCGTCGTAAATCTATCTGAAATATTTCTTTTTTGAATTTCTTCAAAAGTTCGATTCCCTTTATTTTTTTCGAAGTCTCTGCAATCAGTATGGAAGAATCTTCTTCGATATGATATGCAGCTGAATGATATTTGAGATAAAATATTATGCTTTCACCGTGTACAGTGTTCCTTTTATTGGAATTTTTGAATTCATATACCAGATGCACAGCCTCTGAGGTTTCTTTAGCGAATAGTAGCATCAGACATTTTATGTATGAGCAGTTTTAAAATTGCATTCTAAAAATTGTCAAATTTTTCTTTTTATGTAATTCCGATGAATATTACGTAGATACAGAAACTAAAAGAATGATAAAATTATCTAAATAATTTATAATACTAATTAATTATCTTTGCGCGGATTTAATGTTATGAAACGGTAATTTGATCTTGAAGTAATTCAACATAAATTTCTTGAAATATCTAAGTATTTTCCTTTATAAGAGATTATCAATTTCGAATTCAATTTAAAAATCTTTATTGGTCACTGCGTTAGGACTCCATACTTAAGGAATGAACTTGAACATAATGCCCAGCCGGAGTTTTAACGTCACTCAGATTAGCCTGTCTAGGACAAATCAGGCAAGTATTAGCTTGAAATGGAAATTATCTAAGACCTGTTGTATCTCAGGGTACATGAGCAATCCAAATGAACCAAATAGAAGATCCCAGATCCAGGTCTCGACCCGAGACCAACTTTAAAACAAGAAGGACTGAATATTAGACAAATGAAAACTGAGACTTTTTTCTGAGAATGAAATAAATAGCGTTTAATAACATAAGCTGTGACAAACGAAACAAAGTAAAAATTACTATTCCTTCATCAGTAGTTTCGTAAAGACATTTGCTTTCCATTCGCTGGACGGTGCCTACATGAACTTTGGAATATGGTTAGAGTCTCACGGGATAAAGGATACGATATAAGGATGCCTTTTATGCTCCACTTTTCTAAATGGGTGAGTTAACATTTTACACCAGGGAAACACCATTATGACGGAAAATTATTCCCTGTACTTTTTTTCTACTTAAAATGCTTCTATGGAAAGACACCAGAGCCGGTCAGCGAACCCTATGTAGTAAGGAATCATCGTCACTCAGATTTTAGTTCGGGTACTGTTAAAGAGTCTATTTTTTTCTAAATAGAAATATACAAAACTAACCGTACTCCATCTGTGAATCGAACCATGATTCTTCCAATTGTTAGTTAGATTTGCTAACTACTTATGTTTCGAAAGCATGCAAAGAGTAAGATGATAATTGCTCATAAATCTTGTTCTGAAAATGTTGTGATATTTTATTTAATTGTAACAAACATTTATGTAGAGAACTTACTGAACTTATTCGTTTTTCAAAGTTTCTGTATTAATTCATTCAAGCAGGATTATATCTTCGTTGATCGCTGTTATTGTTGAATTGAAAGCAAGAAATTGTAACAATAAATGCGTTGATAATACTTCAGTTCATTCTAAATATCCCAGCTTTTGATTATCTCTCCTAATTCATTACTCTAACGCTTTATCAATCAGTTTTTAATGTTCGACACGTTCTGCTGCTCGCAGTGCCTACTTGTGAATCATTTAGGATAATATGCCTTGTTTTGAGCTAGATAGCTGAGTAATTTGTAAAGTGGTAAATAGCGTGCTTTGAATTACTGATGACATGTGACAACGCTTTTAAAAATATTGTGTCATTTATTCTGAGGCGAAGAGCATATTAAAAATATTCCTCTGCATGTAATGCAGCAATAAGTGACAAAACATGTGACATTTTTTAAACCGGCTTTTGTATGTATGGTAATCCATTTCTCCTGCGTTTATCAGTATTGTTTTAACAACATTTAAATGTAATATAAATTATCTCTAAAATCACTTATACGTCTTTCATTTTTCTATGTTGATCTGTTCTTCATTAGTGTTTACAATGATAGACGGATATCCACAATGTAGTTCGTTATACTGAGCAGTATTCCTCGCATTATAATGCATTCGTTGTACTATCATATTCATTATAATGATCAATATTTTTTAAACAATGTGGTTCGTTATACTGAGCAGCATTCTTTGCATTCTAATGTATTCGCTATATCATATTCGTTGTAGTGAACAATAATTTTTTTAATAAAACGTGGCGAGGACAATACCAAGCTAGTTATTGACTATAGCAATGACTTGTTAAGCTAAGCGATGACCTAGAAATAATGGTGCTTTTTGATTATTCTATCCCCATAAAAAAACGCCAATTCACTGACACCTTTATTGATAAGCGCGCGTTTGGATACATTTATGGCTTAAAAGTAATGTTATATTCATATATAACAATAAAATGAAGTATTTTATAAGAAACAAAAAACGTTTTGGAAAAGTAATATGTTTTTTGGACAGTATCTGTCTTTTCACAGCCCTCGAATATTGATCACCTATTGCCTTCAGCATTTCTTCGAAACAGTATTTTTTCTAGCCTTGCCCAATCAGCGAAATAATGAAAAACAGGCGAAAACGCAGCGAGCCAAAGAAATTCAGCGATATTATGGAAAAGGAATATCAGCGAGATAATGAAAAAAGAACACGAATAAATGAGATTGAAGAATACTGAAGATCGTGTCTTGCAGTTTACTTCGCTTCTTTTTTTACCACTTGAACGAACCTCAAATTGGTCTAACTTGTTGCACGTCAGCACGGGCTCTAAGTCCATAAAATTATACATGTGGCTCACTTTACAGTGTTTCTAGCCAACTTCTTGCAGGCCATGACTGCTATATCCCTTCCAGCTATTACAAAAGGTGATAATGCCTCCTTTGATGTAGTTTTGAATTTCTGCCATCATTGTTGCTTCTTTTTTATTTCAAGCAATCACTGGAAAATTTTCTTTGTTTCAGAACAAATTTCTCCAAAAATCCATTGCTGTAGCAGACAAATATTATTTTCACAACTTGTAAGTATAATCTTGTCTATTTTGACATTATATTCTATAAAATCTATTTTTTACACTCCTTTTCCTTTCACAGACGACAAACATACCTGTCAGTGATACTTACATCAATTGATAGTCGTTTCGATTATAGTCGCAATCCTTCACATTCTCGTATATAATTAATTTATTATTATTAACATGCGTTCTTTTCCCCAACAATGAATAAGCTTGAAATGAAGAGAGGGTAATCTTCAAACCTCCATATTCGCATTTTAACATTTTGCCTGTATTTTTTGACGTTACATTTCGGTAAATTTCAAACCATTCATGAAGCTCAATTTCACAGAATGTAAAGTTTCGCACTTTTTATTCTTCAGCAATATATCATACTTCTGAAGAAATCTAGCGCTTTCGTTTTCATGAACAGGCAATCTCTGCAGTTACATTACGATTAGCTATGATAAAGAATGCAATTAAAGAAGAAAAAGAGACTGATTACATAAATGATGGTTAAATTTAAATGTAGTATAACATCAGTATACACAAACACTCATTTGATAAGAGCATCGTAGGCTAGCTATTTTAGAATGTACGCGCAAAATTATCCCAACAACACGGTTTTCCCCACGAGTAACCTAAATACTAAGCAGCTTAGCATTATTTTCCTCAACTTATTTAAATAGTCTAAATTAACCTGATATCAATCATGGTCTTTATGAACTCTACCAGCAATTGAATCTTCTTCTCACAAGCGTAGCAAATATTTGAGGGCCAACAAAATAAGAAATCGATCACATTTTGCCTCACCATAAGCTCTACGAATTTTTGTTGAATTTTTGTTCAGTATTTTATTTACACATTCTGGAATGCTTCTGGAGAGGACGTCGTATGTAATTTGGAAGCTACAATAGTCAAAATAACTGAATGCCAACTAGTTATAAAAAGAAGGAAACTTGAAACGTGCTGAGTATCTCCCACTTGAAACTATCGCACACATATTAACCAAATCAAAATGCCTATGAACCTATTGGGCCTCTCATATTCATCCTATCACCTCATATAAATATCTTGTGTCAAAGTTAATTTTAGTCTAGAAAGGTAAAAATTCACTGATAAACTTTAAAAGAAGACTCTTAAAATGTTAGCTCTTAACACAACTCTGATGAAGAGGATCTAAAGCTGAATTGGTATTTACCATTTCAATATAGGTGCAGAAAATATGATATGCATAATAAACATGTGTAAAAGGAGAGAAACCGATTGCAACTTCACTGTTGCTTTTTAGCAATAAAAATGTACTTGAAACGAAAGCTTTATTCTAAAATGGGACCCAAATCTAATGATGTAGCAGTCAGTTTTCGCTAACTTCTGTGCGGTCTGCAACGGGGACTGACCAGCATACGTTTGCCATACACATGGGGGTGAAAAAGTCACATATTTCCTTTTACATCTCAAGTTTATTATTTATATACTAGTAGGTTAATTGGTGTTATTTAAAATATTTATTTATTGTCTTCTAGTTGTACTTTGTTACTAATATATATTATTCTACTTTTAGTAAAAACCTCTTTAAAGTGTTTGTTGTTTTCGTCTTGCTGTAATGAATTGTTATGTTTATTATTTATTACTGATTTATATTATTGATAGTCTCTGATATACTTAGAAACGCTGAAGTTTAATATTTCTGCACAATCTCATTACAAATCGGAGCACAAATTAAACATAGTCTAAAAAATAATAGAACTAGAATGTACTAGAAAGTTGCAATTTGTTAGGTTCTAGCATTGCACAATCGAAATATAATGTAACACACTGAACTATTTCTGTAATCGTGATTGAGATTGATAGAAATAAGAAATAACAATTACAATCAAGGGGTCTTACATTTAACGCTTTTTGTCAAAGCTCATTGCTTCTTACGAAACACAAAATTTTGCATTTCATGCATATCGGTAATTAGAATTTTAGTAGTATTTTTACGAATACTTAAAAATGTGATGTGTCTATACAGTCCTGAAGTTTGTTAAAGTGAAGCATAATATTTCGGTAATTTATGCATATCGAAAAATTAACATTTTTATGAGATTCAGCACTAATAAAATTTGTGCAAATAGATTAGAATATATTATCTCATAAATCCTTTACTGCCGTTAACCGTATTATGACCCTTTTCACAAGCTTATTAAGGAATTAAATTTAATCTGTCTTGGATCTAAGGTTTCAGATTTACGAGAATTTTAGTGCTCCAAACCGTGACAAAATGCAGTTGCCATTTTAGTTTTCAAAAATTTATCAAAATAAATCATATGCCTTAACTGAACACAGAGCATGGAGAATATGCTTAATCAGTTACGGTAAGAGCTAGCAAAATTAGCATTTTTAGTTCCTTTGGCATTTTATAACATCGAGTAAATTTTTTAAAACAGGCAACAAAGTTTGACTTGAATATGAAAATTATATTTCATTGCGTGTTAAGACTTCTACATATTTACTTAGCATCTAATAGAAATATAACTGCTTGACAATTGGTAAGGAAAAAAGTCATTTTTCATCTTAAATAATGAGAGACATCATTTAAAGAAATGACACCAGACACATATTTAACAGGGATCCTGAAATGACGTTGCTATGAAAAATTGCACAGATATCATTATGGAAAAATAAGAAGAAAGAAAGAAAAAGAAAGTAAAAGAAAATATTCTAAGGACAGGTATGAATCTGTCAGTATGCAGTGGGATATACTTGAACACTGATGCGTATCTGGCATCTTACGCATATAGTCACGTAAAGTATTGAGGATAAAGCAGTTTTAAGTTCATGTACGGCAGAAGGAGGATTCTGGTTTTGAATAATACATCTTCCTAGGAAGATGCTCTGGGAAGAAGCAGGTCATGTCATAGTGTCTGTATTATCCTTTGTTAGTGTGTCTAGCACTTCATCTGCCTTATGTGGGCAGGTATTGTCATCCGTAAGCAGAAGTCTAGACCAACTGCACCACGGAAAAGACGGAAATGATTCAGGAGAGTTTCACTACAATATTGATGTGATTCCACTGTATAAGGTATTTTGTCCCGCCTTCTTCGCATGCCTTTGTGGTGTAGAAGTCAGCGCCTTCGACGCGTATTCGAGATGTCAGTGGTTCGAGTCTCGGTAAAGGCGTTGCTCATTTTTCACAGCTCCTGCTTCAAAAAATACCTAATGATTCTACAAGTGGCGCCCGAACTGAAAAGGGTGGTGGAAGACGATTCTCAACCACCGGGATTTGGCGATTGCGTCGCCTAATGCCCAGTCGCCCTTTAAAAGGGGAAATATATAAGGTATTTCTCCCGCCTTCTTCGCATGCCTTCGTGGTATAGTGGTCAGTAGGCTTGGCGCGTATTCGAGAGGTTTGTGGTTCGAGTCCAGGCGAGGGCACTGCTCATTTTTCATATCTTCTGCTTCCAAAAGCACCTAATGATTCTACAAGTGGCGCCCGAACTGAAAAGGGTGGTGGAAGACGATTCTCAACCACCGGGATTTGGCGATTGCGTCGCCTAATGCCCAGTCGCCCTTTAAAAGGGGAAATATATAAGGTATTTCTCCCGCCTTCTTCGCATGCCTTCGTGGTATAGTGGTCAGTAGGCTTAGCGCGTATTCGAGAGGTTCGTGGTTCGAGTCCCGGCGAGGGCACTGCTCATTTTTCATATCTTCTGCTTCCAAAAGCACCTAATGTCTCTACAACTGTACTTCCCTCAAACATGTGTAGGCGAGGTCTGAAACTAGGCATGACATTTTCCATTCAATTACTCTTCGTCTGTAGCCGATCATTTTCCAGCATATTCTGGTGATGGTAACGAGTTCCTTCTTTCTCTCTGAATGACTGCTGATCGTGAAGCTCGAATTCATACGGAACATGACTCAGAATCACAGCTGCTGACCTCCAACGAAAATATTCTTCACAACAAAGTTATAGTTTAAGAATATGGTGTTATCATAGCGAAATGTATACAGCAGGCGTCCATGCGTAGAAACCAATATCATTTAATCGGCAAGAAATAGCTCTCGCATTTACCCGGGTGCCGACAAGCAGTGCTGCTGTCTGTCAGCTTTTGCTCTTTTCAGCCACTAGAACATCTTAAGATGTGGTGCACATGCAGCCCACTTTCTCATTATCCACTATTCAGAGCACTATCCAAAACCTAAGACATGCTAACGTCTAAATGTGCTATTGCACAGCTGCTTGGGCGTCCTTCTTCAACCTGATTATACTGCTCTTCAATAAGTATAAATATTATGGCAATTTCAGGACATTTTGGCTTGCTCCGTCCATAGTGTGCGTCCAAGTGATGCCTTACAGACTTTCTGAAGATAATATTTACAGTCGAAGATGAAAACTTGCAGAAGTATTTTCAGAAACTGACAACGTGAGTTTTCTCAGAGACAGTGAAATTCTTTCTGTTACGACATTTTATCTGTCAACAAGATTATCGTACGTAATTTATCCCTAATATTACCTAATATAAGTTCATTTAAGATTGATTACTAGCCGCTTACTCAGCACACCTTCAGTCTGGTGAGTTACATACGCAGCTTAGCTGGGCAAGCAGCTAGTTAAAAAACTAGAATAACTAGCACTATAATTATTTTTAACATTATTTAGCATAATAAATATAAGAAAATCCACCTTTATAAAAATATATTTAAGGTAATTAAACTGATAGATTATAAATGACACTGTGGGTTTCATTACAAATAATTTTAAACGGTAGCCAGTCCCTAAACTCTGTCATTACATTGAGTAATTTGGAAAAAATAAATCAGTTAGGGGAAACTGGCAACAGTAAGAAATAAAAAATGTTTCCTTTAAACAAACAAAAAAAAATTATATTTTTGAGAAAACAGAAGACATCTATAACGAGCCTAAGTTCTTTACAAATAATTCTAAACAGCAGAGAAAAAAAAGTAATACATAATTAAACAAAATCAGTTTTAGAGAAATCTCCGTGGAAGAAAAATAAATGACACGATATATCTTCGAAACTACGTTGCCATATGAAATCATGTGACGCACAAGAAAGAACGAGCAATTCCTCTTCTGCTTCAAGAAATACTGTAACATATTTAAAATACTTCTACCAGAAACCTTCATCGAGATTTTTTTATATGTTTCAAGATAAAAGTTTTATATGTTTCAAAATAAAAGTTAGGAATTCATTTTAAAATCTGTGAAAATTTCAAAATTTAATAAGCGATATATTTTATGTGTTGGAATTTTAAAATAAGGAAAGCAAAATGTTCGAATAATTTAAGCGACATTTTAAAAATTGCCAGCATTCTAATTTAAATAAAAAATTCGGTATAAAATTTGTAGAGACATTAGGTTATTACGAAGCAGGAGACATGAAAAATGAGCAACGCCTTCGCCGGGAATCGAACCACGGACCTCTCAGTTACGCGTCGAGCATGCAGACCACTACATCACGAAGGCATGCGAAGAAGGCGGGTGAAACACCTTACATACTCCCCCTTTTAAAGGGCGACCGGGGTTTGGGGGACCCAATCGCCAAATCGCGGTGGAGGAGAATCATCATCCACCACCCCTCCAGCTCGGGCGCCAGTGTAGAGACATTAGGTTATTACGAAGCAGGAGAGGTGAAAAATAAGCAACGCCTTCGCCGGGAATCGAACCACGGACCTCTTGGTTACGCGTCGAGCATGCAGACCACTACACCACGAAGGCATGCGAAGAAGGCGGGAGAAATACCTTATAAATTCATCTGAATTTTTTTTTCTATTGCTGGAAGTACAAAGAATAATAGTCCGAAATTTTTAGTTTGGTCGTCATGTGAAGATATGTTAGAAAAGTGGACAAAAATAATTTTCAACATGAATTAAACAAAATTACATCGAATTCTGAAAATCTTCGTGGGCATAATCTCGTCATCCAGAGAACATGTGTTTGAAATTTCGTAGCACTAGATCAGGGGTTCTCTATCTTAGTCGTTCCATTCACGTTTTAGCATTGCTAGACGATCATTCCCCCTCTCAGGTTCCCAAACTTGCAAAAATACATATGTATTTAATTAAATTCAGACTTTTTAATGTATGTTATAAATGAAAAAAGAAAGTATAAAAAATTTTGATAAACACCAAAACTTGAATCGAAGTAGTTTTTTATTTGCCATTAGGTAAAACTAAATACTTAGAAGATAAATAAAACGCTTACGGTTTTCTGCCCCTAAAACTATGAAATTCTTTCTCTAGGAAGTATTTTCCCAGGTCGATAATCCCTGCTCCAGTGCTGTTCCATTTTCCGCTTTTCTATCAACTCATATTCAAATTCTTTACTTTTAAACAACAGAAACATTAATTTAATAACTTAAACTCTAATAAACTACTAGTTACATATTATTTCCTATACTACATTTACTATATTTCGTCTAAATACTGAATTTGCATTTTCACATTAATTAATAATTCAAGTTAAATTTAACTGAATTAATTTCTGTTAAAAATTTCTGTAACAAATGCTCGGTAATGGATAAGATATCTTATAATTTAATGAATGTTTACACAAATTTTAAAACTTACTATGGCAATAAAGTATGGAACGAAAGAACTTTACTTCTACAATTTAAATTACATGAAACTCCGCATCTTGAACGTCGAAGATATTTGATTAATAATAAACGAAAGATTACTTCAGAATATTTAGGAAAGAAAAACAAACGTGTGTCTTTAATTTCATTAAAGTAACCTCTGAATAGTATAATAACTGCTGAATTAGCTTTACTTCGAAATGCAAGGAGATAAAGAGCTCTATATAATTTCATAAAGTAAATAATAAGGGCAAACAGCTATTCATTCATATCGCATATACAAAAATTATCAATTAAATTAACAATCTTGAAATTTTGTGACATAAAACAAATTTTTCAGTTTGCGAGACATTCAAATATTTCTAGGTAACATTTCATTAGCTCGATTAGCTAAGTGATTATGTATAATAATGCTATAATTGTTAATGTTCCTGTTATGAGAAAGTAATTTAATTTTGCGGATCAGCTTCGTTTGTTTAGCGTACTTCGTTCTATTTTAAGGAAAATTCTTCCTTTCTGAAATGATTTGTGCATTGTATGAGGTTTTCATCACCTTTGTTCGTAGACATATGCTTACAATTGACAAAAGTATTTGCTATGATGCAAAAGTTCACGTTTTTGTTTATTTCTTTGTTTGTGTTTTTATTTTGAATTTAAAAATACATTTTATGAAAATTATGAAATTTAACGTTTTACAAGGCTATCTCTCTGGTTTCTGCACGCATGCTTAGTTAAAGCTTATAAGGTATTTTCTACGTCCTTTCCGCATGCCTTCGTGATGTAATTGGAAGCATACTCGAAGCGCATTCGAGAGGTCCAGGGCTCGAGTCCCAGGGAGGGAACTGCGCATTTCTTCAATTTTCTGACATCGAAGAAATTCTAGATTATCCTACAAGTGGCGCCCAAACTAAAAGGTAGCGGACGATAATTCCTCTCCACCAGGATTTGCGCCCCAGTCGCCCTTTAAAAGGAGGGAGATATAAGGTATTTTCACCCTCCTTCGTGCGTGCCTTCGTGGTGTAATTGAAAGCATACTCAACACGTATCGGAGACGTCTACGTTTCGAGTCCCGGGGAGTTTATTGCTCATTTTTTTTGGCGTCTCCTGCACCGATAAACATAATGACTCTACTAGCTTATAGATTTTTAAGCATAGAATATAAAAATCTACCTTTCATGCAATAAAGATTTATCGAGATATTCCATTTTAAATTCAGATATCATATTCAGGTGGTGGATAGAATCTGATCAGCGAGATGTTTGTATTTGCATGTAATTTAAATTTTACTTTCAGAGAGATGTTCCTGATAAAACAGATTATGTGTCGAGCACTGCTTCTCAATCTGTCGTTAATGCTTTGTCCAATGCAAATATTTCAAAAAGCGAAGCTATATTTACAAAATATTATAGAATTCGTGTGGTAGAAAATAGTCACATGCTTCATTACAAACAGAGAGCAAATTCATAACATCATTTGTCATAAATTAAAAGTAAAAAACAATCCTGGTGTAATAACATTTTGTATGGTTATTAGATTATTATTTAAAGCAATGGAAACGCATGTGAATGATATTAATGCATTTTTTATTATAAACATTTGATCTGAAAATGATTTGCCCCCAAAAATGCAAAACCATTGTATATATAAGAATGTTTCGCTCTGACAAATCACAAAGGAATATGACTGAATGATACATAAACTAACTGATGAGGGGAAAACATAATCTTCAAACCATTGTAATTTAGTTTTAATCAAATCCTCAAAAATAATTAAAGATGTTAGAAACTGTAAATTTTGGAATTACTTTAGTCATTTTTTCTTATTATACAGGAGTCAAATGTTTTGTATTTGATGTTTTAAAATAAGTGTAAGCATTTAGCACTAACGGCTAAATATCCGCGTTGGCTAAATAGTTATCGTTCAAGTGACGCCGACACATGCGGAACCTTATCAAATTCAAATGTCGTAATTTTTTCAAAATTTGATTCTTAAAAATTTAAAAAGTGTTCTAACAGAATGTTATCTATATTCAAAGCATTTTTTTAATTGGAAGTAAATATCTACTCGTGCATCAATGGCTCTGAAAATAAAGGATTTTTAAAGATTCGCACGTAGACGGAATTGGCATTGCCAAAGAGATCTTCCAGTATAGGCAGATCGTATTACCGCAGATTTGCTTTTAATTCAGAGAGATTCTGGTACATAAAGAACTTAAACCGATATAAATTCGTGGGGGATCTGCGATTGTATTAACGAGAACCTCTTAATGATTCTTCTGAAATTTAACCAATTTTTGTCAACTAACACAGGATCATTACGCTTCGCTTGATTTATTTTTTAAAACACCGAATCACTATTCCATACAGGATCGATATGTAAAATAATAATAAGCTTTTAAGATATTTTCATAAATTTTAAATTAAGGAATATATTACCAAACTTTTAATCAGTGCTTTATGGCAGGCTTTACCTAACAAAAATCTTTTATTTTGATATTAAATTGAGGAATTGTTGAATGGGTCTCAAAGTCCACACTTATTACATAAAATTGAGGAAGCTTTCGCAAAATGATAAAAACGTTCCACAAAAAGTCTTCAGTTCCAAGAAGGTCACTTTACATATCACTGACTTAAACCAAAGAAGAAGCTATTTGAATATATCTGCACTCTTGTAGAAACATTAGGATTATGATTTTTTTGGAAGCAGGAGATATGAAAAATGAGCAGTGCCCTCGCCGGTACTCGAACCACAGACCTCTCGAATACGTGCCAAGCCTGCTGAGCATACCAGCACGAAGGCATACTAGAAAGGCGGGAGAAATACCTTATATACTTTCCATTTTAGAGGCCAACTGGGGATTAGGGTACCCAATCGCCAAATCCTGGTGGTGGAAAATCATCATCCTCCACCTTTTTTAGTTCGGGCGCCACTGAAGAGTCATTAGGTTTTTTTTATGCTGGAGACATGAAAAATGAGAAATATCCTCGACGGGACTCGAACACTGACCTCTCGAATATGCGCTGAGTGTGCTGGCCATTACACCACGAAGGTATGTTAAAAAGGCGGTAGAAATACCTTATATTCTGTGCATTTTGTACCGTAGATGAATCTTACCGTTTTTATTTAATTAAATAGATAGTTATGTAAAATACTAGTATTGAAGAAACAGAGGTTTTAATTAATAACTAAACGGTATAATAACCGAGTATTTGGATACGAAGAAATTTCCAAAATTTGTCAACTGAAGAATCATCCGTTGCATTTCTCAAGAATATTAGATATTTTATACAACGCTGCAATATATTTTCATACAGGACAGGCAAGGGGAAGCTGAACTTTATTCAGCTTCTTCAATGCTGGACTTTAGCATTTAAAGGCTTCTTATTGCTCACGTAATTTCTCCTCTGAGTCTCATATAAATGCTTTTTTTATCACCTAACTTTTATACAGTTTCTGGCAGAAGAAAAGTTCGCTCTTGTAAAGCTGGAACAAAAGCTCTAGTTGGTATAACATAGGTCACTTTTCCGTAGTCGAGCTTGGAGAAGATCGATGCAAGTAGTCATTTCGTTTGCTTTTAGAACCATTCTTTATTTTCGTCTTTTAGCCTGGAGTAGAAAACATAAAAGTACAAAATCATGCGTTATTTATTACTCGCTCCAATGTCTACAGAACTTAAATAAGTAGAAAACATGTATCGACATTAAATACATCTTCAACTTTGGTGATGAGTGAGTTATATGATTTTGATCTTTTCACTTGCTTCATATAGTGGTAATAGGTTTTTTACAAAAACAGGCAATAAATATTTGCAAAAGTTACGAAATGAACATGCAAATCATAATTCCAAAGTTTATTTATTTACTGGGCTGCTTTAGTAAGCACATAAATTTTTATATTTATAATTTTTTCTTACGATTCCAAAGACTGGTTTGGTTTGGTTTATTTAATTATGACAAAGCCCTCAATGACTGTCTGGTTAAAGGGAGGGATGCCTTCGTGGAGGACGTAATAAGAGAAACTGACTCGTATACATGTTACATATGGGATAAACCAGAAAAATCCCCAGGCGGCCACCCTCTTCGCCGGAATTTGAGCCCCGAACCAAACTACCAGTGTTTAAACACTTTTGCCGCTAGGTCACTGATGGTCATTTTTTCATTTTGAAAATCTAGGTTTATTATTTTTAAAAAAATATTTAAATTTACAATATAAAACCACCAGTGGTTTTATACTGCATATCACCAGTGGTTATAACTGCGTATCCACACTGGTACGAAATCTTCAAAAACAAACTACGATTTCCAAATCGCGTAGAAAAGTAAGGAATACAAAGCAACAAGAAGACAAAATACCTGCTGTCAGAGACAGCAACAAATCGAACTAACAAAGTATTCTAATTGAAAATACAGGAATATGAGCGTGGATATGGTGGCGATGTAAAGTGTAGACCTGCTCATAAATCGATCAACTTTAAAAGAATTAATGAGATACTAGTATTATCTTTCTATAGGAACTTATTTCGATTTCCTATTAATACAACATCCATTTCTATAATTCCTTTTATAAACATCATTTATGAAAAATTTGCTATGTTAATGGCTAAAAGAATATTTGTGAAAATAAAAAAGAATTATTTTGCTAATGTGTATCAGCGGCTATTGATCTTGAGTAAAGCTCAGATCTCATAAACTTACGACGTTAGACGAAACAAAATATAAGCAGGATGCTGAGGTATTTAATGCTTGAAGTTAATAGCTGAAAATACTTTTTATTTACATACCACCTATTTTTCTCTTTCGTTCTACTAATGGTACACGTACTGTTAGTAGAACAGTACGTCAACCATTAGTAGAACGAAAGAGAAAAATAGGTGGAGACCGTTTGAGAATCTCTGCGCTTACACAGTTCATAAGTATTCTAGTTACCAAGGACAATAAATTTAGCTAAAGCATTATAGGACCATGGAGAAAAGATAACTGCAATAATTATTAATAGTCCAAATTTGGACCCCCAGGTGAGAAAGAGACTCACGAAGGACACAAAGCTTTATTTGATCACATCATTGTTCAATGGCAAATCTATTTACGTCAATCATACGTTCAGATCGTGTTATAGCTTGTTCAATAATGGCTCGAAAGGTTTGTTGATAAGTTGCAGCAGCATGATATTTTATGCTTGCATTCAATTTAGCCATTATAGTCCGTGAGCTTCTTCCACATACAGGATCTTTTGCCACTGAACTAAAAGTAAAAGGAATTAAGTCCGCAGAATAAGGAGGTCAGGCAGTCGGAAAACTTGAAATTATTCGATAATCTCCAAAGTTTGCAAGAATCAGTGCCTTCACTGTAGCACTGCAATATTAAGTAGTGGACCATATCGCACAAAGACAACATTCTCTAACCATTTTTCTTATCTACGGCAAGAATGACTTGCTGGCTAGAAATTCACAGTAACGAGCACCCGCCATTGAGCGCCTTTGAAAACTTCTGTTTTTTTCCCAGACCAGGAATAATATCAACCAGGAATAATATCAACGATAAAATCGCACCGTACAAAAACCAAGATACACAGGCCGTTCGCGCATATGATTAGAATTTGCAGTACCCCATATGCAACAGTTTTAAGTATCAACTGCTCCGTTTAGGGCAAATCACGATTCATTCGACCACAAAATTTTCAAAGGTCATGCATTGTTAGTGGCTATTTTATCCTAAAGAAGGGAGGCAAAATCAGTGTTTTTTTCTGGCTGCGGAGGATGCACCTCTTGCAGAACCTGGAGTTGCATGGATACAACTTTACAATGCATTGCAGAAACTTTCGCACTTTCGATCAAGGGAAAGACAAATCAGTGGAAAACACTCGAGCACTTCTCGAAGAATATTGAGACCTGGACACTATTTCGATCACGGCAAGGGCGACTTGTGCCACAGTTTCATTTAATATCCCTTTTGTCCCCTTCCTCGAAACACACACAACTCCCTAGTTTCTTCAAATTTAGTAATAATATTTTTCCATTTCCTACCTCAACCCAACACATAACCATTTTCCATAATACTATGGAGCGTAAATATTCTCCTAGTGCTCCGAAAAAATTAGTGCCGTTCGAATAAAACAACGTGATCAGTAAAGCTCGATCTTTCGTCAAAGGCATACGTGATGAATGATTTTTCGGCATTGACTACTACCTTTTTAACACACTCCAAATTGGCATAACTCCTTTCTACTTTGCGGGAAAGAGACACCTGTCGACTGAAATTTGTACTATTAATTTTTATTGCAGATTTCTTTTTCCCATAGTCGTTATAAAGTATAAACATGCTTCAAAGATATAGGACTACTAGAACGGACTCGTGCGTATGTGTGAACAGCGTAATTTTTATTATAACCATGCTTATTTGGGGCCAACTTCCACTACAAAGAACAACTTGCAAGATTTTAAAAACTACAATAATTATCGAATAATATATAGAATAATAAATTATAATGTCATTATAAAGGTTTGAAAAAGGTATAGGTGCTTGAATTTTAATTAATATCTGAAAATATTCAGAATACAATTTTAGAAAAAAAACTGAAAGCTTTCAGATTTTATATTGCGCCCAAAGGGGCGTTTTTTGTTTTTCATTTACAGATGCATACAAGTCTCGAGAGCCTTTTTGATAACGCCCCTTTGGGCTAAAAATATGTTGTTACTGTTCGCTTTGAAATCGTTGACAAAAACTCCTTAAAGTTTCAAATATTTAAAATAGGTAATAAAACTATTTCGAAATTCAAGGCTTGGGTTTCCAGATGCCCGCATTCAGTTGGAGGTCTACGTTATTTAAAATTTGATGGCTTCAGTTATCGTTGTTATTTCCCAGTGCGAGGAACATATATAAATTCATGTGGATTCGTCATTATTTAATTTCTTTAAATATAATACAGGGAGATAATATTTGGTGCCAACAATTTCAAAAGTGTTACAGCCTTTATAGTGATTCGAAGCAAAATGCCGTTTCGAGACAAATAGCCCCTTCGGGGCTAAAAAATACATTACGTCACATACAATACTTTCATTACTATGATAATAGTGTGTGAATACTTTAAAGTGCGTACTGATTATAGTGTCATAGTCTGATGTAATTTAGCATGAAACCGATGCAAGAATACTTTGAGTCATCTTCATTTACAATATAAAACCTCAAAATATAATTAATAAATAACGCTTATGCATAGCCCTGGGTATAATTTAATTAAATAATATGTTTTATGTCTAACTCAGTACCTTAATAAATTTGAATTTGTTTCGGAAAAAGATGTAAAACTTTGTCTATTTTCACCATCTAGAGCAAAGCTTTAATATAAAATTTAGATTAAAATGTACTTTCACAAAAGAATTTCAGAAATAAATAAAATTATAAAAAGAGTTGGCAAGACCTAAAAGAGTATGAAAAATTCAATAAAGCGTTAAAAAAAGTTACGAAACCCATATTGGAATTTTTGCTTTATGAAAACCATTCTATTTTCTTGCACCAAAAGCTTCGCGTTTCTGCTGCAGTCATTGATTGAAGAATCGTTAAATGCTGTTCTATTATGCAAGGTGAAAACGACTTCACGAGATTGGACTCGAAATACATCGCAGTATTTCGAAAATATTTTCTCCCGTAGCCCCTAAAATTTATTATTTACAGTTTTAACTTTCTCCCTTACAAGCGTCTTTTCTTATACCTAATTTGGATGGACGGGGGTATTTCTATACGTAATACTTTCCTTCCCTCCCACTTTCGAACTAAGTCTTCGTTCATTATAAAAGTTAGAAAGAGTTCATAACACGCTGGTTACAGTTTTTGATTAAGTTTTTTCACTAGTTAAAAAAGTAGAATGCAAACGATTGTCTATTAGAATGACAATAAATAAATTAAATTCTGTTGATAAACAACACTATGAAAATAGGATCATAATTTTTAAGAACAGATTTTGGCTATAATTATATTATTTACATGCGCATTACAGTTTTTAAAGAAGAAATTAATGGATAATAGATACAAAAGAACAGAATAATTCAAAATTTTCTCTCTGTACTTTCTTATTAGTTGTACCTCTTAATAAATAGAATTTCGTTGTTAGAGTAACTAAATTTGGAGAAAAATTAGGACTTAAAATAAGAGAAAAAATGAAAAGTGTTAATTTTATGATTAATTAAAAATCCATTCTTTTTGTGTTACAATCATTATTTTGTAATTTCATCCATAAAAACCACCTTTTGTTACCTCGTTTTCATATTTAAACGAGACGATTTTAAAAATTAAAAATCATGTTTAAAATTACAATATTTAATTTTATTTTGAAACATCCATTATTGAAAGACAAAGAATTGTTTTCTTACATTTTTAAAACTGACAAATTCTACAGCATTTGTTTCAAGTTGCCAATTCACAAATAACACTTATTATTCCGTATATCTCTAATAAAAACAGAAAACATTTTTTATTAACCGCGATTCCTTTTGGAAAAACCGCTAATGGATTATTAATTACCGATCTGATGTTCACTCTTAATGTGCGGATTATTTTCAGCCGTGTCATGAACTTCAAAACACACAGAAAAAATCGTTTGGGACATGATACATAAGCCAAAACGAAAATTATTCTTTATAATACCACATTTCTTCTTATTTATAACTGTGACAACAAATATATTTAAACAGACTCACCTGAAGAAGAATACAAACTACTCAAGAAATACATCCAGAATACAGTCACTGACAGTTTCATGTATAAATTACTCCAGCACTTGCGAACTTCCAACATGTCAATTAATGTATGTATTGTTTTCTTGTGAACTGAACTATTTTGGCACAGGAAATGAAGTGAAACAATCCGAATCGTCGTAAAAGAACTATTCAATCCGAAGTTACAAAAGAGTTAGTTTCGCACGGTCCAGGAAACCGCGTGTCCGCACAGAACGTTTGAATTTCGCTACTGTGCGGACTGGAGGGAAAATTCCACTGGATCGACATTGGAAGATTCCACAAAACGCGGAGGGAGAAACGGTATCGGTTTCGAAATGAACCGGATTCATTGTTAGTTAAGTAAATGATGATAGTTAACATCATTGATTTATACTGAGGTTGTTTCATCCACATATTGTTTAGATAAGATTCCCGTAATTCAAAAAGAAGCCTACAGATTTTATGTCAAGCTCTATGTTCTGTTTTTGAAAATGAACATGAATTATCACTTTTGACCATATATACATTTATTATTAAATCTATATTCCATGTAATATTTGTTACAAAAAAACCCCAATTATTTAAAACCATTGACGGCATCCGGATAATAGGAATATTTTTTTACCTTGAAGCCCAAACAGGGGATTAAAAAACTCAGTTTTTACTTCTTCTTTCATGTATCGCATTGCACTTCAGCAAAGATATAAGCTTTGGTTTAAAATGAGGCAAAAACGAAACTTTTGCTTTGCTCCTCTGTGAGATTATTCTGTAATTTCATAAAAAAACTAACCTGAATAAACTTATAATTTTAAACTTTTATAAGATTACACTGTAAACTCACTTGATCTGCGCTGTCGGATAATTTTTTATGGCTTCCTCACTTAGATTGCTATAGTACCACACAACTGATGGCAGCTAGCGTATAAAAGAAAATACTATTTATTGTTACTCCATCTTGAAGTTATAAAATAAAGAAAATAAACAATTAACTGCTTGTGCTTGAGGCTTGTTAATACAACAGTAGTTCGACATTTATACTGAAAATTACTACAAGTCTAAAACCTTGGTTCCTATTGCCAGCAAGACTAGTCATGCAATTCAGATTATGAACTCCTGTCACCAATCCGTTAGCATACTCACAGTGGAGAGGGGACAGAAGAGCTATATGCCGGGGTGAGGTTCCCAAAGTTCTCTCTCTAAATTTAGGTTCTTGTGTTAGGCGAAATGAAAGAGCCAAATACATGGAAAAGGAGAAGTATAAGAAGAAGAAGAAAGAACATAAAATTTAGTATACAAAATGATGTGATATGAAAATAAACCTTAGCGCTCTCTTTCAGGAGCAAAATATATTATGCTTCTAGAAAAGAGGAGGCAGTGTTTGATTGTTTTCGAAATCAGTAGAATATTATTCAAAATGCACGTCAATCAAAAGTTGCTTTTTTGTTTGGGAAAAGTTTACTCCGGAAAAATATCGACTTATACCTCATTATGCTTGAAGTCGATATGATTTTATTAGCTATATGATTGAAGTCGATATGATTTATCGATATGATTTATGCGCAGTTAAAATTAATTTGCTCCTGAAGAAAAGAGTTCTACTTTTGACTGCGTTAGAAATTGAGAGCTGTTTAATAAGAAATCGCACTAAATGCTGCATTTTTGTCTAATGCAGAATTTACACTAAATTTTGCACTACCTTTGGTTTGCGTGCATTACCTAATCGTATGTTGCTTTAAATGTATTATCATCGTACCAGATTTACTAAATGGATGTATCGAAACTCCGCAACACAAGAATAAAATTTATCAACATGTTTATTTGCTGTTACTTTTAATTTTGAAATTAAAACTCTGCCAAGAACTATCATCTCGCTATTGCTAATTTCCAAATTTTATCAAGTATTTCATTTATCAGAAAACAGTCAATTGGCTTCTGCCAAGCACAGCAGGGGCCGAGTAGTAAAATCGCCGGAGACTGATAGTTCAAATTTATGACTGGCTACATGGGCGAATTTGTGTTTTCTTTCATGTGTAACTCAGTTACAAGTCAGTTTCCCTTACATATTTCTCCACGAAGACATCCTTCTCCGTAGACGGACCGACAGACTTTCAGTAGCTTTGCACTCCACCTACTATCAAGAAGACTAAATAAACCCCATCTACTACTAGTTCTAAACAAACTGCAAAAGAACGTTCTAATCAAGGCTACTTAATTTTGGGATTACCATTCTAAGCCCATACATTGCAGCTACAAGTTTGATTCGCTTTTTAACCATACATAACGGACCCTCGGTTTCATAAACGTTGACGGAAAAAGAAAATACATACAAGAAGTAACGTAAAAATATTTGCTTAGTTCAGTGAGTCTTATCATCCACTAAAAAGGCGTAATAGCTTAGTAAGGAAACATTTCTCTTGTACTCAAGAGGAAGGAAAATTGTAGTACACGAAAGCAAAACAATCATGCAAAACATAAGAACGCAGTATAACATGTAGATACAATAGGTTATTTTGAATCAAGAGTCATGCAAAATGAGAAATGCCCTCGAACTTCGGACCTATCGAATACGCGCCAAGTGTGCTGACCATTATACGACGAAGGTATGCTAAGAAGGCGGGAGAAATACCTTATATACTCCCCCTTTTAGAGGGCTACTGGGGATTAGGGGACCCAATCGCCAATTCTAGTGACGAAGCATCATCATTCACCAACCTTTTAGTTCGGGCGTCACTGTGGAGATATTAGGTTATTTCGCAGCAGGAGACATGAAAATTGAGCAATGCCCTCACCGAGACTCGAACCTCGGACCTCTCGAATATGTGCTGAGTGTGCTGACAATTACACCACAAAGGCATGCTAAAAAGGTGGGAGAAATAGCTTATAAACATATTTGAATTATATTGCTTAAAAGCTAAAAAAATGACAACCAATTATATTCTCAGTGTTGAAACAAAACATTTTTGAAAGAGAATGTAATTAATATAACATTGTCACATTTTTCTATGGTATTGTTAGAGAAGAAACCTATTTTTGTGTTTCCTTGCTCTGCTTTGTTGTCTTTAGTTCTGACTAAGTTACTGCATTAATATATATGCACAACAGAATAATTACATTAGTAAGAGAACCATAATGCAAAAGCCGTTATATGACAAAATTTGTCAAATTTTTTTACTTGAGAATAAACGATATTTTATAACATAAAAACTGAATCAATAAATCTAAGATAATACTGAAATTATTTCTCTCTTTAAATGGTCAGGTATCTTTAAATAGCAGAAATAATAAAAATTGCTTTTATATTAAAAAAAGGTGAATTTTTAGAAATATTTTAAAACACTCCCGATGAAAAAATTCGCTTTAGAACGAAATATATGATAAAAATTATTCTATGCCTTTGCCATTTAAAGAACCCAAAGGTCTTTAGTTTTGAATTTATTTATATTAAATCCCTTGAAATATATAAAACATATTTCTGTACAAACTTATATAAGATAAGTATATGTAAGATATAACAATTATTATTTTAGCAATAGTTCTTTTATTTCTTGATTTCAGTTCGAGTACGTTCCCTTCCTGGAATGTAATCTGCGTCAGTTGAATATTAATCCGTATTATATGATTTGCAAAGTGATAAGCTCTTGTCGAAATGCAGTCGAAAATATAAACAAAGAATTCAATTCTAAAATAGCTACTAAATACTCACTTACGTTACCTGCCTCATGCTGTTCAAACGCATGCTGCTCTTTTTTTCAGTTTAATCCACTGTCTTAAAATGGGTTAAGTTGGATACAGAACTGCGGAATGCTTATGGTATCCGAAGTGATCAGTAAACAAAGAATATGTGCCCAGATAAATTATTCATCAAGAAATAAAATTATGTGGGGAATCTGCACCTATTTTTGTCTCAAAAAGCAACATCTATAACTATTTCGTGACTAAACAATATTTGGCGTCTTTTCTTCTACGCATCCTAAAATATTATTATTGTCAAATACTCAGAAGTCATCATCTTTCAAATTATCACAAGCATACCTACATATCAAATCAAAATCGAAATATTGATAAGGTCATTCAAAGTATTTTAGTTGTTTTCTAATTGGATCTAGTAAGTAACACTTTGTGACTGTTTTATCTTATTTTAACATATTGTTCCGTATTTTACTACATTTATTGGTTCTACATATATTGTCTTACACCACGACGGGGAATTAATTTTATGCGCATTTATTGAAAATCAACGATTTAAATTCGAAAATGATATTACTCTACTAATGTTTTTTTACATTTTAGCATAGGAGTATTGTTTAAATATGCGAGAGAGACGAAACGCTGTCGGATTGAACAGTTCGTGATTTTATGGAGACTTATTCCCTTCGTATAAGCATGATCTTTCTACAGAATCGGCAACAATTTTTCCCGTAAAATATATTTATGTATTTTTTTAAATTTTTATATTTAAAAATTTTTCCTTAATTTTACTATGTATTACAACTTTTGCTTTCCACATAGCGCACATTTAGCAAGTTTTGCACTTTTAAAAATCTCCCCTTTCAATAGTACTAATCTTAAAAAATTCTATTACATTAATTATTTTCTAGGCGATAATCAAATTGAATTTATTTATTAAAACGTATATTTATTTATATTTTTATTTATATAGTGACGCATGATAAAAAAATCAATGTATTTGTATATCCTTCCATGTTATACTTAATTTTAAGAAAATAAAATGCTTACAAGTTTTCAGGATCATTTCTGTTTTTCAATTACGATGTTTTGTTTTCCTTTTCCTTCCCTTTTAATTTCTTTTTTCTTTTCCTTTGTTTTTTTTGTTTTAACTGTCTGATTCGATGTTAAGAAATTTTGATTAATTATGCAAAAAACGTATGTTTGCAAAAAAAATTCCAGTTATTGCATATTTTTGACTTCAGGACTAAAATTAAATTTTATATCGTATCAAAATTGCAACCACTCAGTCTTCATTGATCCTGTAAAAATTATGATGATTATCAACGCAACATTACTTAAAGATATAGTTATAAAATGACCAACCATTATCTTCTTGCATGAAAAGTTTAGAAATTATCTTCGATTCTAGGTCAGAAAAATATTCAATTTGAGAGTCTCAGAGCTTAAAAGAAAGAAAGAAAGAAAACATAAATCGACTTTTTTAACCTACGTCATTTTAATTGCATGATATTTTTCTAGTTTGCTAAAAAATTAATTAGAATAGTGATTTTTTATCCATAAGGCTGAGCTTAGTACATATTAAGATTTTATATTTGTGAGGAAAAGGTATTTTATTTGAAATATTTTAATATACGAAACATGAAGAAAACAGCAAATACAATATCATGAGTAGCGAAATAAAAGTAAAAAGTTTCCTTCTTTTAACGAACTCGGATTAAAGTGTGTTATATTTTTTGCATGTTTTCAAATTTTAAATATTTCTGATCTCTTATAGAGAAAAATACTAATTTCTCTATTATCTTAGAATTTTTTTATTCAGTTTTATTACTAACCTATTTCCAAAAGATATAATGACTCAAAAACAGAGAGATTGCACATATTTATATTATCTAAGCGAGGAAGATGATGATGATATTGTTCAATGCTTTTCATTGTGTCAATGAATTCTCACTTCTTTACTATGCGAGTTGATTGAACTTACTATACCGACCGTACGCCACGTAAGTTCGAGTTATATGGAAAGAACGCCACAAAAAATTCAACACCAAATTCACAAAATATTTAGAAAGAGCACATCTTTAGAACTCCCATATAGTGTTAAGTGTTGCCACTCGGTTTTTATATTCGCTTTATTATTTCTTTAAAAATAATATACGGGGATAACATTTGGTGACCACAATTTGAAAAATGTTTCAGACAAAACAGTGACGATCGAAACTAATAGCACCACCGTGCTAATAATGATTTAATAAACATAAAATCTTGCCGATTTAGTTCTTGTACGAACACTTGCTTTTAAAGAAGAAACTCTTGCAGCTTTTAGTATTCTTGGCTAGAATACACTGCTACTAGACCTACTTAAAATGTCTGTTAATGACTTACTGCTAAGACAAGAAGATGCGTACAACAAGGGAAGGGTGTAAAAGACCCATTTATTGAGCTGAATTATTTGCAGACAGCATTGTCTTTGTGCTTACACATCCATGTGACGATAACACTGAGACGTAGTAATAGTAAATTAAACTAAATTTAAAGTTAAGCTAGTAGTTCAATACTACCCAAATTAACTTAACCTAGCAGATTGACTCATTAAACTACGGCGCCAAGAAAGCAAAGCCTACAGAAGCTGTTCGCAAAACTAAATTACATAAAATTCTTGTGTTTTAAATGTTCTATTTGACATCCCTTATTCTGAACTATCTTTCGACACTGCAATTTCCAGGATAATAATGCCTTTTGAAGTGTCAGAAGAGGTATTCTATCCCATTCCTCCTGAACAGCTTTCCAGAGTCCTATTAGGGTTTTGGTACAATGTATGGATAATGCAGTTTTTAAAAGTCCGAAAGCACAAAAATCCATAGGTGACACATCGGGAGATTTAGTAGGGATATCAGTGAAGGGTATGGCTTTGATACCAGTTTTTTGTTCCATTTCTTTTAGGAAATTTACAGTGGATTTTGATGTGTGACTGCTAGCTTTGTCCTGATGGAGTCTCACAGATTGATGGCACTGTGGGTAAAGCGATGGCATTTCATTCAGAAAAATTGGCGATAAAATATGTTCCTGATAGTATTTGGAGTTAATCTTGACATTTTTTTGCATTCTCTTTTTTTTAACTTGTCATTGTAAGAAAAACCAGCAATAATCATGAATCCCTTAGAAAAACTTTCTTTCGATTCTTTGAACCATGTACTTAAATTTTTTTCTCCCCTTTTATGATAATAAATGGCTCCTTTTTTGTTACAATCATTTAAATACACCCATGCTTCATCTATTGCGACAAGTGCTTTCCATTTTTCTTTGGATAAATATTTCTCATATAGAATTCTGCAACGTGTCCTGCGTCGAGCGATATGCTTTGGAAGAAGACGACGCACATTGCGTTTTTTCGCTTTCTTAAGATTTAGATCAGCGTTTATCATTTTGTTTATAGTGGACACCGAGCATTTTAATGATTTTGCAACTGTCCTTTGACTAGCGGGATTTTCTTTTATTATTAAACAACGTACCTTTGCAGTAGTCGAAGATGTCCGTTTTTTCCTTGGATACTTGTTTGGAATTTTTGTACCACTTGAGGCTCCAATTTGATGTTTTTAATTTTCCTTTCTTGTTGATGATATTACCTATCGACGCTTTAGATATCACAAAACCATGACTCTCACGTCGTTTTTGGATAACGGAGTATGCATATTTCTCTTCGGAAAGAGCGTAAATGTATCCTTCGAACCACTGCTTTGTTAAATTCGTCATTTTGAATAAAATCAAAACGTTCAAGCCACAGACGATAATTTTGACTTTTAAAAACATAGTACAATTGCAATTACTTCTTTTTCAGCAAACGAGTTTTTATTACCGCTTACCAAAATTGTCTAAAAAATTTGCGAACAGCCTCTGTAGATTCAGAATTTAAAACAACCGGTAGAAACAACAACGTGCGCACTAAATAGCGAAACAGGCTCTGACTAAGCTTTTTTGCTACTTCAGTTTAAACGGACTTTCGTTCAGTCTTACTCATTTATATCCTGGCGAGAAAACGCCAGAATATAAATGATTAAAAGAAAAAGGGGATAACAGAAAACTAAAAACAAATGACAGAAAAGACTAACAAATTCAAATGACTTGTTAGTAAAAATAATATAAACATTACACTGTAAAGAGAAGTTTTTTGTTGTAAATCTGAAGAGGATTCTTGTTTAGCAAGTGTGACCAACAGCAACATTTTTTTTTTTGTGTTCCAATGGCGGGCGTTCAGCCGACTTCGGTTTGGCCGTCACTTTTTTATGGAGGCACCTAATAAGTGGACCACCTTTGCCTCCTATGGAGGGACGGACAGTTACAACCATGCCTTCTCCGGGATTCGAACCCAGGCCCTTTGGTATCGTAGCCGGCTGCCCTGTTCACCATACCGTCTGGGTGGCATAAGAGCAACATAAAGTGAAATATTTTTATGTTAGATTTTAAATTTATGAGAAAAGGACAGAAGCACATAAAGGTTGCATTCAACCTTAAACGTTTTCACTTGTATGAATGGTTTGACCTGATATTAAAGTAATTGTGAAAGAGCAAGGTAGGATTTTTTTTCCTGGGCTATATACACGAGCGAATGTAATCTTTCTGATGGCTGCAACTAAGTGTGGATTTTTCTTTACCATCATTTCTTTTTTCCCGTTCCTCTTTTCTCGTTCTCCAAACCATAGAATTAATAAAAATTTTATTTCTGTTCCAGATATTTTGTTTTTGCTTGGATATAAACTTGGTGCGTTCTTTCATCCTGTAAGTGGTCTGAATATAACGTTTTAACATATTAGTCGTTGTAATTTACGTTCAGCTTATGATCAGATAATTTTATGAAATATTAATAAATTAATGAAAGTCTGCGATACATGAAAATACTCTCAATATTTTAATATTAACATAAGCACAAAATATTACCAAAACAAATTTAGCATTACAATAATCCAATTTAAATGCCATTCACAAAGAGAGTACACAGAAATAAATTACAGGTGGCAGGTGAGAGCAGGTCCGGATATCCGGCTGGTTTGCATAGAATAACCGGGCATCGCCCGGATTCCGCAACTAACTTAAGATACACTCCGAAATCAAGACATTATATGGCAATATAAGAGTAAAGTACCAGACATTTTCCTGGTTACTTCTCATGTTAACACATTGCTACACATACTCGTAACACTATACATTTTATATTATGTACTGTATTGATCATCGCACTGTACATATGGCACATTTACGAACCTCATTGTTACACTTAATACACTGTAAGGTTTATCCTAATTTTATTAACAATTATTTTAAGTTTATGCATCTTTCCTGTCTATTCTAGTTTCAGCTTACAATTTCCTACCAGAGTGTAATTTCAGAAACCCAGTAAATGCAAATGAGTAAGAGTAGTATTTAAGTCGATGTTTCACCGACTTCCAGAGAGAGCCTGAGTTCCTGACTAGCGTGCGTTTGCCTTTTGGATACGTCTCTCTAAGCTATTGCTACGCTCGGCCCTACTTTAGATCCTTGTTTGGCTTCTCCGACTTAATTAAGATTTAGGGGCCAACTACTCAGAATCTTGATAGCTTCCGTTATATCTTTCAGTTACCCTTTGTTAAGTTTCTTAAGTTTAATTTTATACTCATTTACGTTTAAGCCCAAGTTGAGGCTTTTCTGTGCATTCCGAGTTAGGAACTGATTGTATCATATTTATTCTGAGAAATACAGAGTAGTTAACCTTTCGTAACTCTTACGCCTTTATTTACACTCTTAAGCGATTATTCGCTTATTACTGTTTGTGGGATTCAAGGACTGAACACTGAATTCAATAAGTAAAACCCCTCAACACTATACATTCTATGCTACATATTATGCTGAACATTACTCTTAACAATTCAGTATAGGTTCTGAATAATGTAATTGACTATATAAGACGTAATTTGATTATATACTACATGACTTGTTTATATAAAACATAGTTTTTGATAAAACAGACATAAATAAAGAACAAAATTATACATTACAAACAAATTACACAATTACACATAGAAATATCCGTTGACTACTTTATGCTGTACTTATAATATACAAAACACAGATACCAGTTTGAGGACAAAGCGCAGCCCATATTAATTTTGATTTAATAACACTCTGCTAAAAGTATACTGTTGCATAAATTTTGCTGTATTCTGAAAACATACCAAAAGTATTAAACATTCTTCTGGTCGTATTGCAAGTTAACACATTGTTATATATAAAACACTCAATACAGTATATTTTCATAATACGTATCGCATTGAACACTGCACTTTATTAAGACATCTTAGAAAACTCATTTCTACACTTAATACACTGTGAATATTTACTACATATTACATTGAACATTACCCTTGGTTACATAACATAGATACTGGTAATAACTCTTGATCATATACAACACAATTCTTAATACAGAGAGCTTTAGCAAACTGTTAAAATACACATTGAGGAAGAAATATTACAGAATGCGAAAACATGTAGTCGTTACTTCTTGCTGTGAATATAACATACAAAGTACAGAGGTGTCTTGTTTGGCAATCCACAGCCTTCTCTACCTGAAGCACAATTGATTTCATACAAAATATATTCAATTCTTACATAAAAATAACGAAATGCATATGTTGAAGTAAAATTATTACAAACAAAAATTACGTCGCTACATATTGCTGTATTAATTTTGAAATACGCTGTATGTAAATGATATTATAAACTATAAGATCGTGTAATTATACACATTAAACGCGGAAATTATAGATAAAATTAAAAGCAGTACAAATTACAAAATACATATGCTCAGAATTACAAGAAACAGAGATGGAAATCTTATGTAAGCAAAGTATAAACATATGTACAAATTTACACGATGTTTTAAGAATAGAAATTTTCTTTTATTCATTTACAGAATGACAACTGAAAAAAGAAATTTAAAGCAAATTTCTTGCCATTAGACTTTTATCTTTCTGTTCATAGCAAGATATTTGCGAAATGCTCAAAGTTTGCAAACGAGGGTTTGTCACTGAAGTAGATTCTCAATTTTAAGAAATATTATTCTAATAATTTCTACATTGCAGATAAAAGTAAAATAAATACTTTCTCGCAACAGATATTTTATGCCAATTTTGTATTCTTCTCTTTATCTGATATTTTCGGATATAATGTGATTTAGTTATATTTTTCTATATTCTTTCCCCGGCCTTAAGTCAATATAGTTTCTGCTGTAATAAATTGCGAAGGTATTTATTCTGAAAAATGTAAAATAAGAACACCTGTCTGCGTTATCTATAAAATAAACTGATTAATGTAGCGGAGCGTAGCTTATTCTTAATGGCGTTTTTACAAACTTCCTATACAAGAAGACGTGTTCTATATTTCTTATGTTTCTAAGACATACTTGAGGAGAAGACCTATTCTTTGGCATTTGTGAATAGTTCTTTGACTTTTCATCTAATTTTTACAAATGTTTGCATGTTTACTAAATTGAAATAAATTATTAAATTAGGATAAAAAGGATTTTTAAATGAAATATTAGAATAAAACAATTTATATTTTATGAAAGTTCCTGTCCATTTTAAGTCTCATAATTTTCTTTTATTAAAGAGCAAAAATCGTTCTGAGCAAAAAACTAGGTGTGTCTTCTTCTCCCTTTCTCAATAAGAAAACAATTTTCAGCAGAAGCATAGGTCCTTTCGCTTCAGTAGAAAAATACTTACAAAAATGCTTTGCTTTTAAAAACAAAGAAATGCATCTGATCGTCTTTGAAATCGATAAAGATTTTTCAACTTCTTCAATAGTCCAATACTGATATTTTCCTAAATTTAATATTTATATTCTTGTGTTTTACTTATCCCTAAACGTAGGGCCTCATAATCCTGAAATTATTAGAAACGTTGGGCCTTTGCAAAGCGTTTTTATGCGTAAATCATTTTCTAGACGGATCAGGTTATCTGATTACGGCAAAGCCACTGAGGCTATGGACCTAAGTGGAGTGATGTCCTCCTGGAAAGCATAATGAGAGAAATTGGTTCGTATTTTCGTTATAGATGGGGAAAACTATGAATCTTCATCTATACAGCCAGCTCATTCGCCTGGGATTGAACCCAGACATGCTGAACTACCAGTATTCATTTGCTAGAAACATATGATTGAAACAATGACAAAATAGTTCACGTTATGCAACATATTTGCTTTAAGTCTGTCTAATCGGTTTAACACGAAACCTTTTACTGTAGCAAATGGAATCCTATTCAAATACTAGTTAGACCTTGGAATCTTATCTATTAGATCATGAAATACTCTCTTAGGAAATCCTCTCGCACAGACGTTAGTTGGAAGGATTATCTCGAAATACTCGAATAACTATCGCCAGAATAATTGCAGTTAAATCTATTAGGCTGCGTAGCTTGTAAACTTAGAAATCATCGAAATTTATCAGCCTTAATTGGCATCAGTGCATTACTTGCAATGCAAAAAGCTATACTTACATACTAGAAAAAAGCTACCAGATGGGTTTTAGATCTATAAAAAGGATAAATGAAAGCTATAAAATGTGTTTTCATTTTAACACCTGCTTCTAATATTACTAAACAGCATCAAACTTCTCGCTGATATGAGATTTCTTATTAATGATGCGACACTCAAAACTTGATATTCCGTCGGTTAAATTAAATCATTTTTCAAGGAGATAAACGAAATTAGAAACCATAAACCAGCGAAGAGCCAAGATAAGACTGTTCCGGGAGCTTTAGATTATTTGGAGGATTTTCTTGAGTACCTAAACGACTTTTAAGAAGGATCAGATAAACATCCTTCTTGAGAAAGAAACAAAACTCGAGTCGTTTAATCAGAAGCAATACCGATAAAATGCAAGAAGGGGGTTTATAAAATACTCCACATTACGCAAGAATGAGGAAAACGTTTTAACACAGAGACAATAAAGCCAAAAGCCCAGATCGTATTTAGAAACGCAACTGCACTAAGGAAGACAAAGTAACTTTTAAATCCAGATATACTCTTACCCGTTTTGAAAGAGATACTAAAGGAAAATAGCGTATTTCGATCAGCTTAGATTAATTGGAACTGTTTGCAACTATTTCCACGTCATTAATTCGACGAATAAATTAGAAGAAGAAGCTAGAAAAATAAGTTTCATATCGATTTTTATCAGTTGAAACTCCAAGGACACGAAGGAATATTATTTGAAAGAAAACTTTCGACTATAAAATAATGGTTAAAAGAGAAGTTTTAGGAACCTAGAAGATAATGATAGTTTTGGATGCAATATAAATTTTTCTTTTCAATTATGTAAATATCTTTCGTAGCTAATATAATTTGCGTTCCACATTTAAATTTCAGTTAATCGAAGATTATCAATGAGTGCCCAAGGTGTTCATTAATATATGTTGTTAGAATTTGACCTAAAATGAAATAAAGGAATTGTATAATATAGCAATAAATAAATACATAAATGGGGACTTTGTCAAGGACTTTTTTAAATATTTGTTTTCTGAAGTTATAAACATCACTATCTTCTAAATTTCTGGTCGTGTGATACATTGCAATACGCTACCAATATATTCATCATTACATTTGTATCATTATATTCATCATTACATATATTGATACATCAAAAGAAAAAATTATTTAATTGATCTCTCAACGTCAAAGCGAATAGCTTATTCTCAATGTGTTAAAAATGATAAGATTTAAATAATTTTTAATTTATTTTCCAATGTATAATTAATTATAAACGCTCAATAAAATGAGGTATTTAAAAGGAATAAATATACGTTTTGATAGTTTATACTGCTGTTTCCAAATGATATAGAAATTGAGAACATCGAAATGCTATTCCAATACAAATTTACGTTATATTATGTTACTCTATACAATCAGAATCATCCATACCACTTTGTATTGTTTGTGTAATTTTGTGTAAATTTTGATTATATACTGCAGTTATACGGGCTTGAAAGAACAATTTAAAAGGAATAAAGTATTTTTAATGGTTTACCTTAATTTAAATTTTTATTATTTCATTAAAAAATTATATTTAACTGATGTAATTTACAATACGAAGATCACTTTAAAATTTCTTAAATACAATTAAAGAATGCAATTTCATGCCACCTTACTTTTAGATTTGGAGTGTTTGGACTATTGCAACCTCTTTATGCAACCACTGATTTCTTTACACGAGTTACCGCAATGGATGTGGTATTCCTAGATTCATACAGACAAGGACTCAACAAGAGTTAATTTGAACTTGAATGTATGTCTACTTGTGTGTTAACAGAAAAATATATGTAACAGTCCACTTGAGTATGATTAAACTCACCCTTCAGTTTTAATCTAAGAGTAATAACAATTTATAATTTTAACGTGCTAAGCTTTTAACTGTAGCTTACCATTTTGGACAGGACTTCTCCAGAATCAGTGAATTTTACTGGCCAGGATTTAAACATCCATAATCACCAACCTAGGGGGTTCAGTGGTGCCGCCCAGACGGTATGGTGGTTAGGGTGTAAAATTTCAATGAATTTTACACCATACTGTCCAGGATTTAAACATCCATAATCACCAGCCTAGGCGGTACAGTGGTGCCGCACAGAGTGTATGGTGGTTATGGTATGCCAAAGGGCCCAGTTCGATTCCCGGAGAAGGCATGGATGTAAATTGTCTGTCTTTTCATAGGAAGTAACGATGGCCTCCTGTTAGGTGCCTCCACAATAAAATGGTCACTACTTCCGGGCCTTAGGAGTGGTCACTGCCGAAAAGGCAAGTGTACGCCGTAAACAAAATCACAAGCTGCTACTTTCTCGTGGTTCCTTCGTCCATCTTATTTCGCAGCACGTAGGCCTAGACTCAAACTGATGTTTTTCAGAAATTAGAAAATTTTGTACAGACTCGGACAACTTTCCGGTTCCAATTAACCTACTATTAACGCTTGTATAAAAAATCTACATAGCCATCTGGGGGGAAAGACCTGCATTACTAAGTCAGAAGTGATTGAAAAGATGTAAAACCTAACGTGTTAGTTAAAAAATAATTTAAATTATCAGAAGTTGAACTTAACAAATCTTAGGAATGTTCAGAGTTTCTTCCAACATCAGTACACATTTTAGGCGAAATTTCCCAAGATTAAACATTTCAAGCCATCCATTTATTAGAATTGATGAAAAATATAGACTCATCATTTTCATCTTTCGATTCAAACGACGGTACGTAAATGTTCTTTTTAGATTAAAAATAGCTCGAACTCAAGTAAAATATAATAGCAAGATCAGAAGGATATTGTGCCTGTTTTATCAGTTTTATGTATTTTTTCTCAAGAAATTCCGCTATTAAGCTTGCTGAATGAGCAGATGCATCATGGCGAAGCGCGATTTCTGTAATTTAGCACTTTTTAAAGAGATTCTGGAAGACCCTTAATGATGAACCGATTAGCTGTAACTATCGTCTATGCATCGAACGTGATTGCTTTCACTATTATTAAAGTCCTGAAGAAAATGACATTCGTTGCTTTTTTCATTAGACTTTGTAATTTCATATTTGTTAATTTGGGGTCACCTTTATAGCCCATACTTTACTTTCTTCACGTGTGGGTACATCTAAAACTACAAGTATGATATATCATGAAATTATAGTCATAATACCGTACCCATTATCATTAATGAGTTTAGCTTTTCTTTGTTTATTCTGACACGCGCCGCTCTTCGGTATTCTGTTAATTTAAACGGGATCCAAAGACGAACTAAAGTTTTTATATGTAGTCTTTCACTAACAATGTTATGCATAGCTGCGGATATAATGTTATTTTTGTAATATTCGTTAACTACAGCGATCATTGACTAATAGTTTTAGTATACGACGTATTTTCTGGGACTGCAGCTGACAAATATTTGCTTCATCCAGGAAAGAATTCCAACTACTATGAAATTCTTTAAGTAGCCTAAATGCAATTCATCAGAGAGAGCACTATTTCCACATGCTATTAAAGACGCTGAAGGCACTGTTCTTGATTTAGCCCCTCTTTCAAATCATAGAAAATTTCAGAACCGTAGTGTTCTCATGACAACCACCTTTTCCTTTCTTTCAAAATTTATTCTACTTTAGATAAATTGCTCAAAATTATAGTCTGCGGGCATAAAAGAACCCACATTTACACATCTAGCAAATAAATTTCGTTTAGCAAGTATTGTTTGCCCCATCTGTCTCAAAATGTTTGGAACTACCGACCTACGTATATGCAATACCCAACTGAGAATTTTATGCAGAATATATGAATTTTTGAATTTATATATTACAAGTCTCCTGAAAGCAAATTTACATTCTGTTTACAATACATATATGTAGAAACCAAACACCGGATGCACAGTGGCGAATTACGAGAAAAGGGAGAGGGAAACATGCCCAAACCAAAAACAACATAAGAAACTTAATCTTTCGGTTCATCGTTATCGAAGGGTTGTTTGCAAAGAAATAAATCAACCTCTATTTCTGAATCAATAGAGATACAAATTAATTGTAAAACTTAAAACAGTCCCAGGAAAATGATCAATGTAAGCTGTGTCTTTATCAGTCCAAACCCTACAGTTCGAAGTAAGCAACTGCAAACAGTTGCAAAATTATAGCATCATCGAAAAGCGTAAGCAAATTAAAAAATAAACAAAAATATTATTTTGCGCAGACCGAGTACAAAACCTAAAAACCGCAAATACAAACAGTCCAACATATGCAAATTTGAAAACATATGCAAATTTTGCAACCTTACATAACTGGTTAAACATAGTTTTGTAGTTATATATTTAGAAAAACGATTTACGGGAGAAGAAAGGACTAAAATGCTTGTAGACAGACGACGTAATGGCTTTTTACCTCATAAAGTTTTGCAAATTTTCAATATGTGAATTAAAAACGGTATAATCGGAATTTTCTTAAACTAAATAAGCTTAGTATACATACGTATGCGGTTCTCACGTTGCTCTAACTGATCCTGGAACTTAAAGATAAGCAAACGATTTCAAATTTCGTCCTGAATTAAGCAGAATAACACAAGCTGAGAATAAGGCTTAAAATATACTTTTTAGTCCAAAGGGATTTAGTCCCGAAGGACTATTACTTTCGTTTTGCGATTTTGCGTCGGAAACACAAAAACGGCGTATCACTTTTCAAATTGTTGCCACTAAATTTTATCGCTCTGCATTAAATTTTAAAAAATGAAAAATCTGCATAAATGTATGCATGTTTCTCGCATTGTGATAAAACCTAGAGCCATCGAATTTTGAATGACGTAATCCTACTGCGAATATGGGCATCTGGAAGCCCTAATTTTGAATTTGAAATTTGCTTTATTATCGATTTTATGTTTTGTAACATTTCAACGAATTTCTGATTAACAAACTAAATGATTTCAAAGCGAGCAATGGCAACACTGTACGAAAAAAAAAAAATTTTTATCTCCAGCGCACGAGACTTACGGAAATTCTAAAGATATGTTCATTTTAAAATGATTTTGCGATATTGATTTTGAACTGAATTTTATGGTTTGAGTACGTAGTACATGATATTTAATAAAAAAAGGTAGCACACGAAACGTTAAAAAAACGCGCCTTTGGACGTAATTTAAAATCTGAAATCTTTCAGATTTTTTTTTATTTACTCTGAAACTATTTTATTTAGTCTGATGGTTACACAGTCTAAGGAATACCAGGAATGTAAATCACGTCAGCTTTCCGGAAAATCAGAACAAATACTGAAGTGAAATTTAAATCTTAACTATAAAGTGAACAGCGCCTACTCAACTACGACTCATGTCTCAGTCATCCGCGAAACGATTACTGATAGCAAAGCTAATATCACTTTTGTTTAATTTCAGCTGCAGAAAAAAGAAATAGTGGCATTATCAGCGATAGATAAGAGAGGCTTCAACATTCTTCGGCTTTCAGTTACATAAACTAATTTGGATTCTGATTTTAGCCGACGATAGCAGAAATGAAAATATAGAAAAAATAATAAGATGAAAGATAAATTATATATAAAATTCGCCAAGTAGACTGATGAACATCTTTCAGGTCGATAAAACGTAGAGTAATACTCCGCGATTGAGAACAACAAAACTATGGCATTTACTTCATCTTGAAGTTTAAACTAAGGAGAATAATAAGACTAACTCCTACTGTTTGCGATCTCGCTAACATTGTAGAAGCTTATTATTTACATTTCAAAGTCTTAAAGCCTAAGAAATTGGCTTCTGAGTTAATACGCCTTCGTTCGTGATTACAGGTGCAAAATCGATTGACCCGTAGTCAACGCACGAGTGGGAAGAAAACAAAATCACTGTGTTCAAATCTCTCTCTCCGAACTTAACATATTGTTGCGAAAAATTCGGCGGTTGCGCCTGTATGTAAGCTTTCCGGCATAGCACTAGAGATGCCATAAAATAGTGTATGGTAGGGTTGCCAGATTGGCGACTTTATCGCCCATTTGGCGACCAAATAGGCGATATCCCATGGTCCAATCGGGAAGCTTCTAGAATAACTTCCTGTCGAGATATTTCTCGAAACCTGTGGAACCTAATGAAAAGCTATATAAACTCTTGCGTTTCTGAGAGCCGGCAGTGTGTGAGTAGTGTGATTCGTTGCGAGAGTGTGATTAAGAGTGTGATTTGCTGTGAGAATCGCTGCTTACTCTGAGTGCTAAGCTACGCGAGAGTTTTGTGAACGGAAAGCGATCGAGATAGTGCTTTGCCGTGAAGCTACCTTTACAGTGTATTGGTGATTGTTCCACGGTGTTTATTGTAAGTTTTGTGTTGCCGTGAAGCTACCTTTACAGTTACAGCCTGAAGCTGTGTTGCTGATTGTTTCAGCGTATTTATTGTAGATTTTCGACGCTTTTAAAGGTAATTTTGGAACTGTGCTGTAAATAGTGATTCTTGTAAATAAATTGTGCTTTTTATTGTTCTGCATCGTGTTTTCATCGGATACTCTTAAATCCACGAACCCTTATAAAGCAACAACTGGTGTCAGGAGTGGGATTTGAGAGTGAATGCCCGTCACCCGTCTACAGGAGAAATCAATGGCGGAGGAAATGAATGCTTTGATGGACATGTTAGCAGCTCTGAAAGCCGACATGTTAGCAGCTCTGAAAGCCGGACAAGAAGAGATGAAAGCCAGACAAGAAGAGATGAAACAAGACATGAAAGCCAGACAAGAAGAGATGAAACAAAAAATGAAAGCCGGACAAGCCGAGATAAAAGCCACATATGATGAGATAAGAATTGGCTATGAAGAGATGATAGCCGAGATGAAGGCCGAGCGCGAAATGAGGAAAGTCGGCCGAGAAAAGGTACGAGAGCAACTCCAACAGATGAAAGAGGAGCTTGTAGAAGAAACTGGAGCCATAAAAGGAGATGCTGAAATCACGAAAGTGGCATCTGAAGAATCAGGTGATGAAGAAATGAAGGAAGTAGCTGGTAGAGTATCTGAAAAAGATCCAGAAATTATGGATGAAACATCCAACGGGATGGAAGAAAAAGAACGAAAATATGAAGAAATAAAAGTCGGGAACGAAGATTTTGATGCTCACGTGCCTGAAGTAGAGACAAAAGAAAATGAAAATGCGACTGTCAAGATCATAGAAACTGATAATGTAGTTACGAAGTCGCAGTTAACAAGCATTGAACGATCTGATGAGATGTGTTCACATGTTCACATCACATGTTTATGTGATGCTGAGATGGAAGAAGCTGATGTACAATTTACGCGGAGTGCTCAAGCATTGCAAGAAAATTTACCCACTTCGCAATCCATGTGCGTGTCTCATAGTGCAGATTGTGCAGACAAGGACTTGATTCTAAACCTGGATACTTCTGCTTGTAAAGGATCGGATTCTATTCATGGTCTTGGTGTAAACATCGGAACTGGCTTTCAGGAAATAGAGGTAAATAAGCAAGTACCTTCTGCTGTAAGTATCGAGGTGAACTGTACACACGATGCGAATAAACTCCAGGATGGTGAACGAACTGTTTCAGATCTTCCTGTGCACGAAAAGTCTGAAAGGACTGAATCTTCAGACTCAGATATGAAAAACAGAAATACACCTGAGAACTGCAGTGGAAAAGTATTTCACCCGGGTATTGTTCAAGAGCAGAAGCTAAGTACGGTTTGGCGAATCCTAGCATCCGACAAGTAACATCTTCAACAGCATCGGAGCCAGATCCGTGGAGTCATGAAAAAGTTAGAGAAGACCAGTTGGCGGATCCTAACATTAAGCCAATAATAGAGTTGAAGGAATCATCAGCTACGAAGTCCAAGTGGCAGGACGTTTCCATCTTCAGTCCTATGACTAAAAGGTACTGGGCTCTCTGGGACTCACTTCACCTTCGAAATTGAGTGTTATATCGACTGTGGGAAAGCGACGATGGAACTAATAAAAGATGGCAGCTGCTGCTTCCTCAAAACCGAATACCTGATGTCCTGAAAGAAATGCACAGCAGCCCAACAGGAGGGCATTTCGGCTATATGAAGACATTAAACAAAGTTCGAGAGCGCTTCTTTTGGAGTTCCGCAAGAAAAGACGTTGAGAAATGGTGCCGGTCTTGCGATGCCTGCGCAGCCAAGAAAGGACCGAAGGAACGCTGTCGAGGAAGACTGCAGCGATACAACGTTGGAGCGACTTTCGAGCGAATTGCCCTTGATATATTGGGACCTCTGCCATGGACTAAAGATGGCAACAGATACATTCTAGTTCTCATGGATTATTTTACGAAGTGGCCTGAAGCATATCCAATTCCAGACAAAGAGGCTGTCACTACGGCTGAAGTCCTGTTGCAGAACTGGGTATCTAGATTTGGAACTCCCCTCCAGATTCATACCGACCAAGGCAGGAACTTCACTTCGGTTGTGTTTAAAGGACTGTGCGACTTATTGGAAATAAAGAAAACACAGACCACCCCGTCACATCCGCAGTCTGACGGCATGGTGGAGAGATTTAACCGCACAATCTTAAACCACCTATCGCTTATGGTTTCCAAGAACCAAGAAGACTGGGATCGTAAGCTGCCCCTGTTCCTACTTGCTTACCGTAGTGTCGTCCACGGCTATTCCCCTTCTCAAATGCTCTTCTGTCGTGATCTCCGTCTTCCGAGTGACCTGCTTTTCGGCAGTCCTCCGGATCTACAGTCCTCTCCTGAGGAGTACGTTCAAGATCTCCAAGCCCGGTTGGAAACGATGCACAGGTTTGCTCGAGAGCGAATTAACATCTCGACGGACAGGGTGAAGAAGAGGTACGACGCAAGAGCGACCGAACATAAGTTCCAGGAAAACGACAAGGTTTGGCTGTGGAATCCGAGCCGTCGTAAGGGCATTTCTCCCAAACTGCAATCGCATTGGGAAGGTCCCTACACAGTCCTCAACGACTGAAGACATGACGTCGTAATACGGATCCGTAAGTCTCCCAATTCCAAACCTAAGATTGTACATTATGATAGGTTAGCTCCATACTATAGCCATAGTAATTAGTGATAATTATTTTTGTTATGGGTACCGCGTATTTCGTAATGGTTTTATGTTTAATTGTATGATTTATGCATAGTTTCTTGTACATAGATCTTTGTAATTAGTGTAAATTTTTTTGTTATTTGTAAATACTGTAAATATTTGCAAATTTTGTTATTATTGTAATTTATTTGTTTTGTAGCTTTTTCGATTATTTCTTTTTGGCTCCCAACCAGGTATTGTACTGCTCGGGACCTGCAGTCCTTGGGAGGGGGCAGTGTTGCGAAAAATTCGGCGGTTGCGCCTGTATGTAAGCTTTCCGGCATAGCACTAGGGTTGCCATAAAATAGTGTATGGTAGGGTTGCCAGATTGGCGACTTTATCGCCCATTTGGCGACCAAATAGGCGATATCCCATGGTCCAATCGGGAAGCTTCTAGAATAACTTCCTGTCGAGATATTTCTCGAAACCTGTGGAACCTAATGAAAAGCTATATAAACTCTTGCGTTTCTGAGAGCCGGCAGTGTGTGAGTAGTGTGATTCGTTGCGAGAGTGTGATTAAGAGTGTGATTTGCTGTGAGAATCGCTGCTTACTCTGAGTGCTAAGCTACGCGAGAGTTTTGTGAACGGAAAGCGATCGAGATAGTGCTTTGCCGTGAAGCTACCTTTACAGTGTATTGGTGATTGTTCCACGGTGTTTATTGTAAGTTTTGTGTTGCCGTGAAGCTACCTTTACAGTTACAGCCTGAAGCTGTGTTGCTGATTGTTTCAGCGTATTTATTGTAGATTTTCGACGCTTTTAAAGGTAATTTTGGAACTGTGCTGTAAATAGTCATTCTTGTAAATAAATTGTGCCTTTTATTGTTCTGCATCGTGTTTTCATCGGTTACTCTCAAATCCACGAACCCGTATAACGCAACAATATGTTATCGTTTACTTTTTAGAGTTGGATAAACGAAAATATATATGTAAAGAAAGGATTAAAAATAAAAAAAAAATCATTAAAATAAATTTTACGAACTATCTGTCAGACAGTTTAAGAGTAGACAGTTTAGAGAACTTACCTCATATATTTAAACAAATGACAAGTATCAGTTGATACTATGCACTCTGACATTATTTCTGTATAAATACATGAAAGATAGTACATCGGGATAATCTACCTCAATGGTTTTCAGATTTAAGTTGTATTTACGATAGCCACAAAAACTCTCTATATGGTTTTGCTGCAAAGTGTGTAATAAAATTTCATATACAGACAATAAGTAAGCCTAATGGCAAGCAGTGAAATGCAAGAAATGTTTTAAGCCTGTGTTGTAATTAAAAAACCTTAGCGTTTTTCCATTTAGTCATAGATGCTTCTGCGGTTCCCCTATAATAAATCGCAGCTGCTTTACACTAAATCTGCAGCAGGATTCATTCTATTTAATTACATTATATATTATCAATTTATAGCATATTTTATTTTCTGCTTGATCAATTTAGTTACCAGTATAGGTTGCTTCCATCTTCAAGCCTACATAAGTTACAAATGTTTATAATTGAAGCAGCAATGAAGAAGCACATTTATAGTTTGTCGGTAGTAATAATAATATAGGACACATCCTGGCCATCTACAAAGCAAAAAGTCCGTCCTATGACCACAAACGCACTGACCCAAGGCAAAAACATAAAAACAGAATATAACTAAACACAGACAACATTAAAATATTAATCATTCGAATAGAAATGCGATTCGAATTAACAAAGTCCATGATTTCAAATGCAATTTTGTTTAGCCCCAAAGAAGACATTAGTCTCCAAATGTGACTTTACATTGATTCATTACATTCGGCGTATCACATTTCAAATTGTTATGTACAAAAACAAATATAAAATATTATCGCCCTGTATGATTTTTCAAAAAATGAATATTATCACCAAATATTATCACCCTGTATTATTTTTCAAAAAAGGAAAAAAATTAAGTAATGAAGAATGTATGTATATATTTTCCTCGCATTGTGACGAAATGACGGCACTCAGAGCCATCAAACTTTAAATAACATAGTACTCCACCCAAACATATGTACGAAAATGCCCGAATTTTGAAATTCGAAATTGGTTTTATCCTTTTTCATATTTTGTAAACCTTTAATGAATTTTTGATTAACAAATTCGACAGTTTGAAAGCGAGCAGTGGCAATGTTTTCGAAATGAAATACTTTTATATCCAGCTCACAAGACTGTTGACCTCTGGGAAAATATCTGATACTTATCTTTCAATTTTAATTAACAAACTCGGCTGTAAGACAGCAATGTGTTGACCCTACCGGAAATAAAATACTTTTATCTTCCACGCGCCAGTGTGTTGCCATTCAGTAAAGCCCAAGATACCTTTGTATTAATCTGGAAGGTTACTGTGTAATAAACGAAGCGATTTAAAAGCAATAAACACAGTTTTTAAGAATATGTTTCTGCTATTTAACGTAATTGATTTAAATAGAGATGTATTAAAATAACCATACGTCTAATTAGAAATATTCAATATTTTTATGAAATGACAGTAGATGGACTCATTGAAATCATTATATACTTTTTCTTTTTCATGGCAATTATTTTGCCTGGCTGGTAGCACGACAGGGTAGTTTCTAAAGAAATGATATAGCGAATATAAAAATATGCAGGACAGCTTCTTACATTCTATCAGGAATTCTAGAGCTATGCTCTTTGTAAATATTTTGTAATTTTGCTGCTCAATTAAGTTTTATGTGGTGTAAATGAGACCGCAATATTTAACAAATAACGTTAACACAAAATTTATAATAAAAAGAAAGTGTTACAAGCAGTCTTACTAAGAAAACTGACCTCTGATTTGATGAACTAAAAAAAAGACTGGAAAGAATAGAAAAATGTATACCAGAGCTTAGCACTGTATCAGGAATTCTAAACATATGTTGCTATGCTCCTTTTAAAAATTATATGATTTGGTTGTTGAATTGTCTGTTGCGTAAATTCGAAGAAATGAGTGCTTAAATAACACTATCAAAAATCGTCCGCGCAAAAGAGGAGGTTAGTAGGAGTGAGTGCAAGAGATAGCGAGGCCAAGAAGATTAGAGATCTTGGAGATCATAAAAAAACCCTTAAGGATACCCAGCAATTTAGTGCGACCAAGATTTTAAGCATCTCTTATTCTGTAGGTCAAAGATAAACTTCGACGAAGTGTCATCCATCGCAGCAACAACGCATTTCGTAGTCTTGAAGACTCAGTCTTTTAAAATATGCTGGATAACGACGATGACCGGTCAGAATTTGATTCAAGTCATCATTCAGACATATATTTTTTCATAAGGTTATATTCTTCAAATAATCATTCCTCTTTTCCAACCCTAGTAACTGGTCTTTCCAAATAATAATTTCCTAAGACTAGAAGCGTCAGAGCAGTCATTTTGACTGCTTTTATCATTTCACTGTGGATTCCAGAAAGACCCTTTATTTGAAGCAGTCACAAATTTTTGGATTTTCCTAAAAAACCTCGACAGTTATTGGTACCAAATATGAGTAGAATACAGTTAAACGTAATTCAGATATTATTAGTTATACCTAAAAGCGCCATGAACAATCATATTGACTGCTAGTCATACTAAAAAAGGCACGGAATCAAAGGCGGTTTCGAACAATGAAGAAAATTGGACAATATCGTTAGAACAGCTTGATACTTTTATTGGAATTATTTATGCAAGAGGAGCATATAGTTGCAATGATATGGAATTTTGATGACGTTTTGTGGAATAATATGAGGAGTCCTGCTTTTTTTTGAGAAAGAATGTCTTGCAATCGTTTTCGAAATGTTATGAAACATCTAAGATTAGACTTGAAGTCAACTACTAATAAGAGTTTAGAAAGTGATAAGATATTTTTTCAGATATTTGTAATAAATTTATACAGAACTGTGCTATTTCATATAACCCAGAAAAAAATCTAGTTGTGGATGAGCAGTTTTATTTCCATCCAAAGCCAGGCTTAAGTTTATACCCTATATGCCGAATAAACCAGACGAATTCGGTATAAAAGTTTAGATGTTACTGTCTAATGCAGACAATTACTTTTCTCACTATCATTAGCTATAAGGTTTAAAATGTAAAAACAAGCTTTGTGGGAACAGTAAGAAGACATCGAAAGAAATTCCGCATGAAGTAAGGAAATCAAAAACCCGGGCATTTGAAACAGTTTTCTAAAGAATGGTGAAACTACACTGATGGTCTATCAACGGAAAAGAAAGAAAAATGTTCTACTAGTAAGTGCCTTACATTCGAGTGTTAATGTAGACTCAGAAAATAAGAAGAAACGTCCAGAAACGTAGAGTTCTACAACAAAACCAAATGTGGAGTTAATATCCTTGATCAGATGGCAAGTAAATATTCGGTTCGGGCTGCTTCAAGTAGATGGCCTGTGTATGTTTTCTACAAGTAGCTAGATTTAAAAGGAAGGGATGCCTACGTTATCTACCATAAATAGGATGATAAAAATATTGCAAGGCATAGCTTCCTATTTCAATTGGCAGGGAGTTAAGAGAACGTCATTTAAACAGAAGAAAAGCCACAAGATTGTCCCAAGAAATTTCCAATTGCAGCAAGAGACTCTCAAAGAACAGACATCAGTGTCAGATTAGTGCAACAAAAAAAAGCGATGTGTGTCAAAAAGGTTCAGATTATGTGTGTGTGTGTGTGGAAAATGCACTTCCAGTATCGAAAACGTTGTGTTTTGCAAATATTGCGAAAAGCTGTAAAATGCGTTTTACTAAGGCTAAGATGAAATTTATAATAAAATATCTATTTTATTATAAAAATAATATGTTGTGCTTTAAAAAATTTCTTAAACAACTATAATTAATATTCTTAAAAGCATTATAAAGCACTTGCAGTTTAATATATACATTTAATTCGCTGGGCTTGGCCCTTCTAGGTAGGAAGAAAGCTCGGCGCTTCTGGTGTTTCTAACCCTAATCACTATAGTTTCCAAATAATAAATTTTTCATTCAGTAAGATCTGTCGGTACTAATTAATGTGCAAGGTCTGACTACAGATCAATAGGACTGGTCTTGTAGCTAGCTTTGAACCCAACGAAAGTCAAATGACGGGGCCGGGGCGGTGAAGAAAAAAGAGAATCCATGCATTAACTGGAAAGCCCTATCTTCCCCGAGAATAAAAAAAAAACTTGTCAGAGCAAATCAGAATTTAAAGGAATGCTGATTGTATATTTTGATGTTAAGCATATCATTTGGAAGAGTGGGCACTGGAGGATTAGGCAAGGAACCACCATTATTATAAAGAAGTGTCAAGTAACCTGAGAGAAAATTTTGATTAATCAGAAAAAACGTCCGAACTCTGGAAAAATAGTTTCATTCTGCTTCACGATAATGCTTCTTCGCACACAGAGTTCTCAGAAAAGCAGCGTTTGGTTAAAAACGTACAGTTTTGCTCCAGTTTGCAATTTTGCTTCAGTACGTTTCTCCTGATTTAGCACTCTAAAGAATTTTTTCCGTAAGATAAACTGTGTGGTAAGAGGTAATGTTTTGACTCACTGGAGGATTAGAAGTTTAAGAAAGTAAGTGGAAAACATCCCAGCTATTTATACAGTTATCAGAAAATTAACTGCCATACGTCTTTGACTGGTGAGAAATAAGAGTGAGTCGATATATGGATGTTAAAAGAAGATACATTGAAGGAAACCAACAATAGATTTGGTAAACATATAGTAAATAAATATCCCTTTTTGAGTCACTATTTTTACTCTACAGGCAGGTTACGTTACGGTATTTGAATATGTCAAAGGCGAAAAGGCTATCTGTCTAAACGGAAGCATGCCTTTGTGGAGGATTTTAAAGAAAACTGTTTTCTTTAAATCTCGTTTCACATGGGGGAAAACTATGAAAACCAACCACGCAGCCCTCTCTTTCGCCTGGGATAGAATCAAAACCAAATTAAACTCCCAGTAGTCCACTTTAAGAACAAACCATACGTTTTAGAGTGATTTAAATAAGAAAAAAGAGGTTGCAAGAAACTTTGATTTTGACGCTTAATGTGATTTTTATGCAGAATCGAAAGGTAAATTTTCAAAATTTATTGTTAACAATAACAGACGTGTGTTTCTGTCCCTTTTCCTATTTTTTATGAACAAAGTTGTTAAATAACTGTTCTTTTTAACAGTTTCATGTAAAAATGGATAAGCATAAGTCGAAACATTTCATTCAAGTCAAAGTATAATTCAATAATTCAAATTCAAAAAGTTATTATAAGTCAAAACATTTTATCTATAACAATAATTACATGATTGTTTTTATTCTTCCTCATCTGACTATTTTATTTGGTATGGTTAACAGTCGAAATTTATCGTATATTATACACGAATTTAAAAACACCTTCTGTTGGAGATGGTCTTAAAAATGTATTTGAAACAAGATTCCGATCTTTTAAATTATTCACTTTCATAAAATGCATTAATGTCTTTCCTAGTTAAGATTATATTGCAGCTACCTTCAGGGGAAACAATCGACTTTCCTCGTACAGTATTTTTAATTTAGCATCAGTTGCAAGAATTTTTGCATTTTGCTTAATTACGTTTACATATTTCCAACCTCATTAATTACGTTCTCAAACTTTATGAAATAAAATTTGTCAACCTAATTATTCACATAACAAAAGTTTTTAAAGTACCGTATTTAACATCTTCACTGATAAGAATTTTAAGAGAAACTAAAGATACAAAGTACATGCTCACTTTAATAAGTGGTAGAATAAAATGGATTAGCATTTATTAGTTTCATCTGTGCATGAGGAGACAGTAAATAAACGTTTACTTTCACCATAGCTCAAATATAAAAATTTTCGATTATTTCCGCATATAGTTATGGTTATAAAAATGTAATTAGAATAATCTTTTTCTAACATATTAAACTTGATACTGAGGTTTCTTTCCTGTTACTGTTTTAAAATTGTAAAAGAGCTGTGGAAATATACTGATTTTTACAAAATAGTTTCTTCTTATTAATATAATCACACAGAAAATATACATTAGGAGTATTATATTGTGTGTATTAAAAATATTAGCTTTCAAAAATAGTACCGAAACTAGCAAACATGTAAACGTAACAGATAGAGAGAAATTCTTATGTAAGAAAGAGAATTAAGAACATTTTCAAAATTTCAATGAATGTTATGGGGTTTTAGTTGTTTTGGTACTGTTATTTAGTCTAGTAACCTAACAAACTTTAAGCAAATTATGGCTGTATCTGAAACAACGACAAAATTTTGAGAAAGTTAAAAATATAATCTTTACTTAAACAGAATTTAGAATACAAAGACACTCTCTTGTATTATAATCTAACAAAAAATCGTAGTGATAAAACTAAATAGAACAGTCACATTTAAATTAAAAATGTAACATTAGTCAAAGACTATACATTTAATTACTTTACTAGAATCTGTCTCACTACTCTACCCGAACGTCAGAATTAAAGCATTGGTAGCGAGAAAATGAAAAGCCAAATAATTAATTACAACTATCTGAGCTGACAGGATACTGACCGGAGCGTGCATGCGATGACAGAAACAGGCTCTATTTTAAAATCCAAAACATGTTTAAATACTGGATACTTGTTTGTTTCTCACTTGGCTACTCAAATACTGCCTACACATTTGTTGCTACTCATTGGCTACATACTGGTCTCGGTTTAAATACTAGTACGAGTGAGGAATGCGGAAAGGAGAAGTTAAAGTAAAGGTTGTAATTATAAATATCTGGTTAATTAACATAAAATTCCTTACGATGTAATCAATTTTGTATATTTATATACAAACAAGTAGTACTGCATATTTACATATACCAATTAATGATGTTGCTTGTTATGGATTCTCAAAGATCTTCTTAAGATGGACATATTATCCTCAGACCTTCTTATATTAAATAACAACCATTATAGGCAAACTAAACAACTAGATCAAGAAGAAAACAAAGATAATTCGAATTTACCCTTCAAATACGATCATCAGAGCAAACGTAAAGCCGTAATAATCAATTATAGCGTTGGACAGCCTGTGAACATGAGTCTCGATCTACGTGACTCCTGCCAGCTAGCAGTCTCATATTTACGGTTTATCAAAAGGATGTTAGGCGTTAAACATTGTTGTAAACTTAGAGAAAATTAGCTCCAAGGATGACTTCAAAAGCACGCTTTCTTGAAATTTCCAGAAAGTCGCCAATTTAGCAAAAATCAGCTGAATGTCAACAAGGCAAGATATGAGGGCTATTACTGCAATGTCTAACCCTGTTTGAGCTATTCTTATCATTCTCGCGTCAATGTATTCAGATTTGAAACAACTACAATATAATATGTGCTATAAGTGCATAAAATCGTATTAAATAACCGCACATGTAAAATTAAATTGAATACAAAATGAATAAACATGAAAATTTCATAAAAATATACTAAATAAAAAATAAATAAACAAGAACAAGTACATATTACGCGAGACCAAACAATTAATAAGTAAAGACAAACATTTACAAAATTGTGCAATTATACCACTATTAGGTTTATATGAACAACCATTTATACCTTAAAGCAAACAACACTTTATTTTCAAAGCTTTCTTATGTGGAGTCATATCCGTGTTTGTTGTCATAAACTAACGTTCAGCCGTCTTTTGTCAACAGGCAGTCAAAAAAAAGTTTTATCGTCTTGAGTGGCTGGTAATTATGTTGTCACTGCCAATGGCTTAAAGGACAGTCTGCATTTTGGAGTAAAACTGAGCTCAGAAAAGAGTAACAAAATACAGCCGCGGAGCTTCTACAACATGAGATTTACTTCTTGTATGCCAATCTGGAATAAAAGTGACGTAACTGAGATTTTTCATTTCTGAAATTCAAGAATTCGAGAAGTCTTTCATTAGCTATTCCTACTCTGTACGCGGTTTGACACACGTATGTCCGGCTGCCGTATTTCTTTCACCATCAATAGCTATGCCAAATTTGATAGAAAATGGGATATTTCCCCGTTTACTGTTTCATTTAAGAAAGCAACGCCATTTTTTCGTTGATGAGTTAAATACAGCTAAATCGGAGTTTAAAAGAAGGTATAACCAGGCGATACTGAACATACCTCTTATTTTGTAATTAATGAAAATGATGTAGCTCTTATGATATGAAAAACTGAACTGATATATTCCATACAAATACAAAACAAAACACATACAGGCATATAAAACAAAGAAAAGGAGTGATAACTCGAGGATATTTTGCATAATCTTTCAGAAGTTCTGCGCGTGACTCTCAGAACACCTTGTATATTTTGAGTGTTTAATGGTTAACCTCTCAGGAGTAAGTGTTTCAATTTAATAGTAACTAAATAACTGTGTATTTGCGAATGTACGTCGAAGCGTATATATGTCTAGAGATAATACTTTGTGGTAAAAATTAGGCCAAAATTGAACTGTATAAAACAGATTTATATTCGCCCTATGCGTAGATTCTTTTCCGCAAGAAAGGGCGCTGCATTTCTCACAAATATTTTTTTCTGTGTGTTCTGATTCCTAATTTGGCAACAGCAGTCAAGCTTGGAACTTCTGAATTGAATTGTTTGTATGACGTTTGATTTAAATAATTGCCCTTGACACTTAACAATTTTCATTAGATTCGTATATTGAGTCTTCTACAGTGATGCGCACAGATTTAGCTAACTATATATGTGTCTGCGTCATTAAGAATAAATATGTGTTTAACATGTCTTCTGAAAACCTTTCGGATTATAACTATGAAATTTAGAATTTGAAAAATATACTGAACTACAAGGTAATGTTTTCGAGCAATAGCAAGTTAAGTTGAGACAACTTATAAATCCAGGTACATATATATTCCTCAAAAGTGAAATTGCAACACCAAGAAAGAATACTCGTAGTGTCATGAAAATTGCAGCATCGAGCGTTTGGAGATGGATATGCAAATGATTAAAAATAGACAGATAAAATCATTATAAACCAATTTATTCAGTATCTAATGTGCCCACCTCGGGCAGCAATACAGGTCGCAATCCGGCGAGGCATGCTATCAATGACTTCACTGATGATTGCCTGAGGTAGCCTTTGCCAAGCCACACCCACTGCTGTATACAGCAAGGGAGGATTTAAGAAGTGTCGGAATAGCGGTTCTGTTCCTGCGTGCACATAATGGTAAATATCGGTCATTGGCGCTCGTCAGTTGGTCGTCCTTGGCTGAACCATTTAGATGCCGAATCTGTGGTTTGAAATTGCCTCCAAAGTCTATAAACCACACAAGGACTCACATTTAGCCATCTGGCCACTTCTGTTTGACTTTGTCCTGCCTCTAGTCTCCTAATGGATCTCCATCGTAGTTCTGCAGGCTAGTGATGTCTGGAGATCATTGTTACGAATTGGCTATCTCAGATTTCTGATGTCACCATCACAGTAAAATATGTGGGCTTGCTCTCAAACATGGACTTTTATGCTCCTCGCAGATGACATATTCCGAGTGCAACGAAACTAGTTTGCATATTGCAGTTTTACTAACCTACGCTTACTTGGCAATATATTGAAATTTTACACGGTTTGGCTTATTTTGGAAGGAGTTATCGCTATTTTTGTGATTTTTCCTTAATTTATGATAACCAGTGTATATATTCCCACCTTGTTACATGGCTCGGTGAACTCGTTTTTTTAATCTTGTAGGTTGGTCAATAGTGCTTTTAATCACTTTAAAAGTGATTGAATTATACTCTTCTTATAATCTGGCTAAGATTTTTATGAATTTCTTTATTTTGCTTGCAAATAGATTTAGAATTACCAACACTGTAAAAGTTCAAGTGCCGCTAGGCCTATTTGCTTACATTTGAAGCTCTTAGTAGAACAGTGAATTAAGCCAGTTTGTGCGCCAACTTCAGTGTCTTTTTGCCGAGTCGGACCATAATTATACTGCTACTTTTGCGCACTGAAATTCTATCTTAGTTTAAATTGTCTTTTACTCTTTCTATGTGTATTTCGTGTGTTTTATTTTTTGTGTATTTTAAAATTTTTAATGAAGATGTTTTCAGTTATATGTATTTTTGCCTTGTAGGAAGAGAGAACTGAATTAATTGAATGGGAAATAGATGTCTTAAGAAATTCGAGGAAATAAATTTAAATGAAATGCGGCAAAAATATGTATAATTTAATAGGCTGTTGAAGGAGGTCATGTGGTATCCACATCAGATATTTTCAATTATAGAGATGTTAAAAATGATATTTGAAACAAATAGCAGTTTCCACATATGTAAAAACAAATATAATAATGGATTATCTGGACAGCAGATTTGTTGATATTTCAAATAAATAAAAATAATAAAATAATAAAACTTAGTTGCACATAATAAAACTTAGTTGAAAATAATAAAACTCAGTTGCGTTATATTTATCCTTTAGGAAAAAAAAAGAGAATGAAGGGATTGTCCTACCTTAGCTTTATTATAAAACAACCTGATATTATAAAGATCCATTTAAAAAACTTCTTTACGACAGGAATTTTCGTGAACATATTTCGCATGATTTTACCTTAAAGGAATAAAATCTTTTAAGATGATTGCATGAAGTAATGTTTATTTGTTGATAACGTAGGCATCTTTGATGCCAAAGTTCTTCCTCCTGCTCTTTGCAGAAACATTAAACAAACAGAAATATACAGAAATTTTATAATATCTGCATATTTTAACTTCTATAAACACTCTTACCATCAGTAAAGAACAGTTTTTTACCTTTTTACTTCGGCCGCGATACTCACGTAGAAATTTTAGTATTCGCTTTGCGAGCAGCTTTATTTGAGAGTAAAAAATAAAAATAAAATTTTTATCTTCTTTC
>KK117931.1:628431-642461 GCA_000611955.2 Stegodyphus mimosarum
GAAAACAACAGCGTACATACAAGAAGTAATAAAGTCAATAAAGGCACTCCAACAGAAAAGTTTGAAACGCTATGTTCTCCTTTAAGAAGTTAATAAATGAAAGCAAAGAATAAAAAAGCTAATTAAAATTTGTACTTTTCCAGTTTTGTGCAACTTTATAATAGCAAACCCCCGAATCTCTAAGGAATCGAATAATGCTTTAAATTTAAATGATGTTCATTTTAAGTTCATTTTAACGATGTTCATTTTAAGCTCACGCCAAATCCGGCGCTATTTGGCGCCCATACGATTCGGAGCTGAGTTAGCGTATGTGTAAGTACAAGTTGTTCAGTTTGTGTTCTGTTATTATGTGTTGTGCCATCAGTAAATGCAGTCTTGTGTTAATCTGTGTCTCTGTCGCCTATTTTTCCCTGGTTCTACGTAACATGTACAACCAGCATACATGTGTGCTGTCCAACGTTCAGATCTTACTTTCAATCCCCAGTGATCTGTCTCGATTATTTTTTTGATCAGTTAATACTAATGCTAATTCCTTTTAGTGCACAAAAAGAACTAATTTTTTTTAATGTTCAATGATTTATTGATTGTATTATTGGAATCTTAAAATTCACAATTTTAATAATGACCTCTCTTAAATTATTTTTGATTACTCTTAATTTCTGGAAAATTACTTGTAAACATAAACTTTAATCAGCTGAGTACGTCCCCGCTTCACACATCTTTTTCTTCTTCGCTCTTCTTTTTTTTTCTCATCCTCTTTTTCTCTTCGCCATTTTGAAAGATATTCACCAAGATGCTGGCGCCAATACTAACGCTGAAAATAAAAGCTAAAATAACAATAAATAGAAATCTAAAATAAATAATAAAAATAAAGCAGCCATCTCATGCTTTAAAGCTCATGCATCTCATAATATCTTTAAACTAGCATTAGAGCAGTTCGCAGAATACTAAATTCACTAAATTCGATCGTAATAACTAAATCTAATAAAATCTATTGACTGTTTTATTGGAATCTTAAAACTCATATTTTTAAATGCATAAAAATAGCATGCTAAATGTTTTACAGACTAAAGTTCTTACTTAGAATTTCATTTTAATTTTCTTTACAAATCTTCAATTATTGTCTTTTTAAAATTCAAAACAAAGAATAATTAATTAAACATTTTGATATTTTCCAGTGTTTTCAATTATTGAGCAAGTATCTTTGGGTGCCAACAGTTCGTAGAAATGTTTTGAATAAACATGCCAGAAGCCAAATAAATGCTACCAAATATTTTGAAATATTTTTACAACTCCATTTTTACAACACTTTTACATGTGAATACAAGGTGATCGTAATTAAACTTAGCATTTTCTGACCACTCTATAGCTGCGACGTAAGTGCAGATTGAGTCGAAAATTTGTAGACAGACAAGCTAAAGGATATGCTTAAAGATTAAATAGTTAGCATTAATCTACTAAATTGAAAATTAAATCCCGCGGGAATTCAAGATTTAGAATGTAAAATCACGTATATGTAAACTATTGTATATCAAACAGAAATGTCGGAACTAGGCGGACAAACTTGCTATGATATTATTTCAGCATAAAATATCGACAGATGCACAAACAAATAACAGCTTATTTAACAAAGAAATGATTTATAAACGGGCGAAGTAGGGCATATTCTTTATTGGATCACTTGTCTATGGAAGGTGCAACAGTTAAATCTCACAGGTGCTAATTTAGCTTATTGTGAACAGATAAGAAACTTGCTCATTGAAAATAACAAACATAGTTTTAAGGTGATCAAAAACATTTTACTCTGAATTTAGTAAATGTATGAATATCCAAACAAAGCCTAGAGTGAGGTAGTTATTAAACAACATTTAGTTATTAAACAAAGCCTAGAGTGAGGTAGAAAGTAAAAGTAAATAGGTTTCTGTAATTTTCCGAATTTTTGCAATTTATCTCTTCTTGAGCTATCAACAAATTCAGAGAAAGGAAATGAAGATAGATATATTAAATGGAAGTCTCACTGGAGAACCTTTTCGCCATTATTTAATAATATATTGCTATGATTGGAAAGCATCCAAATTTTTAAGAAATCTGTAAATATATTTACACGTTTGTTCCATGGGAATATGTCTAAATGATGCAGAATAAATTATTTCTATTCAAGAGGTTTAAATATTAATTATGAATATTACAGCTTAAATATTACAGCTGGAGTTATTTATTTAGTAATGTATCTAGAAGCATATGCTTCAGGTTTAATAAAATATTTATCTATAATTTCACCTGAATATTAAATTTCTTATAATCATCCCAATCTAATTATAATCGAAATGTATAGTATTATTTTCATTTTAATTAGTCATTAATATCTATGTTTCAGTACTAATCTATCATTAATATCTGTAATTTAATCTCAGTTAAAGCAAACCACTTATCTCTTTTTTACTCTATGTAAATGATAGGTATATTTCTCTCTTATTCAAAAGAAAATTATTTTTTCTTTCTTGTACGAAGTAAAAAGGAACTATTGTAATCGCAAAAAAAATTCGGGTATCATATTTCAATGAAAATACCCATTTTGACAGCTGTCGAATGCAATTTAAATCAACAATTTAAAAGTTTTTTAAGTTCGTCTAAGCCTAATTAATTTTACGAAAGCAGCCATATTTTTTCTACATTTGAAATTTAGCAGAATAATAGATTTGTTACAAATCTAGCGAAACTAAGCTTCGCAACAACAAGCATAACGCCTTCTTTTATTCCTGCAAATTAAATCACGCTTCAACAATTCTGGAATGTATTCAAGGAAATAAGTCTTTAAGATTTACTTCGTGATTTTTAATATAGATATTTTGAGTTTTTATTAAATCTTTGACTTGTTGCGAAGTGAGAACTGAATTAATTGAATGAGAAAATACTAAATCGTCTGTGAAAAATTTATTTTTCTCTTGTTTGCTTAATATCTTTTATACATCGTTTTAGATTTATTATAATATTTGAATATAACCTGTGGCGACGATTAGATAATTCTTCAGAAGATATAACGTTTTGAGCATTACGAGTTATAAAATGAATGAGATGTAACGCTGTTAAGTGAATATAGCGCCAGAGCGTCTCTATGGTAAACAAATACAGTGAATTTTAAAGGGTGCATTTATTCTGTTGTGGTTTATGAGCTATCGACGAAGTTGATTTAATTCAATTCAATAAGTTTAAATAAAATGCTGTAAAAAAAGGCGTAAAATTTAATATTCCTGTATCAGGAAATCATATGCTGTACACATAAGATTTTTTGTTTTGTGTGTTTGCACTTGATTAATGCTAAAATGATATGTAACAGGATGTCGCATAGAGAATAAGGAGGATAAAGGGAAAATATGTAAGATTTAATTCCTGTTTGCGTTAAGCATAACAAAGTTGGCTGATGAATAACATGGGACCAATTTTATTTTTACTATATATATGAGTTTAAAATATGGGAACAATTTTAGTTTACTAAAGTTATTGTATTACAGAGGAGCAAGTGGTAAGTTTGATCACAATAATTTTGTAAAGGCTTGTCCGCCGATAGGAACTTAGGATTTATAAACCTAAGACACAACGCGTTCATACGTAGTGGACACTTACTGGTACCTAATCTCTCTGAGTTCCAATCAATTTCTACCGCACTAGTGTGTTCTGCCACCACAATTAAATCAACATTCCATACCACACAGTTAGCTAGATTTCCATTTGATATTAAGTAAACACCTACCCTTTTCAGAACTGCGCAGACGAAAGATAATGCGAAATCTTCCAATAGTTACAATTAGTCAGAACAGGACTTTTGATCAATACGAAAATATTTCTTTATATTAATTACTTTTATACGAAATATTTACTTAAAGCTAATCGTTTTCAAATAGAAAACCAAGAAACAATTACGGAATTAACATAAATTCGACAACAGTAGTGATTGAACAATAATAATAGTGTTTAAAATAACTATTGTCTAAAGTAAAAGATTAAGAGAAGAAATGAATTAATACTAATTTAACAATCAGTGTTCGCATATAAAAAGAGACTGAAGTTTTTGAACATTAAGAAGAAAATGCAATTTTATTAAATTTTTGGAAATCTGATCTTGTAACGTAATTTTGTTATCGAAACGTTAGTAAATAAAATAATTAAATTTATTAATTTTGAGAGCAGCTTCTAAAACGTTTTATAGAATACAGGTTGGGAATTTGGAAAAATCTGTTTTATTTTTTTTTCATTAAGGCAAATATTAATATATTTGCAATATTAGGGAATAGGTAAATACACAGTTTGGCAATAATCATAAAGATGTATTTATTCATTTTTTTTAAATATGAAACAATCAAAAATATACATACAAGTTTTCTATATTTAATCAAGCCATCCTTTTTGGCAATTTTTAATAACTTTTTTAAGAATTGGCATGCTATTAATTCCTTCATATACTGTGTTCAACAACTGTGGTGGTGATTTTGGGAAAAGTGATATTTTCTTCTTTCATTCGAAGTTTTACGATGATCATCTTTTTTGTTAAATCTCATCTTCAACAGCTAAAATATTTCCAATATTTTCCACTAACAAGCAAGACGAGGAAAACTGCGAGTAATAAATTTAAAAGACTCAAAATATATATTTGAAAGAAGTATATAAAGTAAAACTATACATTTTCAGAAAACAAAGAAAAGTGCTTGTAATCTTTTGCCAATTCTCAACTATCTGTTCCCATAAATTAAGACCTAAGCTTACGAGACGTTGATTGGTTTGTAAATTGAATATATCAAGACACACGAAAGTTATATGCCTAAGAGGTGGGATGCTTTTATGGAGGACATCATAAATGAAATTAGTTAATATTCACATTACACACAGGAAAATCTACGACAATTATCCATGCAGTCAGGGTGTTCACCTGTGTTCGAACCGAGGACGAATTACCAGTATTCAACACTCACTGTTCAGCTACTGATGAGTCGCAGATTATGAGAGGATCTACAGCCTTGAATACTTTCCTGAAACATAGAGCCTTAAATTCCTTCTGGATACTTTAATATGATTTCTTTCGCGCTAACATGGGCTAGAGAGTTCCGTATATCCGAACCAAATAAGAGTTTAGGAATTCATCTATTTGCTAGAAACGTCCCAGATATTCTCAAATTCATTAATACTGTCTTTGCCTCGTTTATGCATACCAAATATCTGAAATACACTTTAACGAAAGTCAAACAGGAATACATTTTGAGGAAAACTGTGCAAATAAAAGAGTCTTCGTACACTCATACGATTCAATCGAGAACAGCAATTAAGAAATTGGATTGTTATTGACAAAAATGTTATGTACATAAATTACTCTAGTAGTCATCTTCCTGTGTATAAATTAACTAAAAGAATATCATATCGAACGCGTTGTAATGTTCTGTAACTTTGTTACAACGGATCAAATTAATGTTGTGCCAAAGAGATTTTTTTAATATTTATGTAATATGTAAATTACAGTTTGAATTCGTTTATTGATTTATTAAATTGAACCTCTTAAAATCTATTTCTAATACGAAAATAAGCGCAAAGAATTAGCAATTCATAAACGAAAATCCTTCCATTTATGAACTTCATAAAGTTTATTATTCCATTAAATTTGTATTGCTTCCATTATTACAAAACAAATACAGGTCTTGTAATTAAAAGGACCATTTTTAGTCTTTCGGCCGTACGTTTCACAGTTTCGCGCAGGATGAATGAAAAATAATTGTCAGTTTTATTAACGGTACTTCCTAGTACTTCTGATAGATAACGTGGAAACATTTGCGATGTTACATAGAATCTTTAGCTCCAAAACACTCCATAATGATTCAATTGTCTGAGAAATCTGAAGATCGGTAAGTATATCTTTTAGTGCTTTTAGTGATCTTTTAGTTAATGGATTGCAAGATTGCATTCTACATCAATATCAATTCGTTATCATTAAGTTTATTTATCATACATCACTTATACAAATATTACATCGCTCTAACTTAAAACATTCCTATTTTAAATTTTAGTATAAAATTTTTTAAAATAATTTTATCTTCAAAAGGAAACAATGGAATTGGTATACGTATTTAATTGCACAACACATTTCCATTAAATTTAAATTAACTTTTATTTACTTTTTCCATAACGCAATCGTGCACATTTGTTTAATGTTTTATATAACGTATGTTTCATAGAAGCATTTACAGAAGAATTCAAATGCAAGAAATTACTTTGATTTACGTAACATGAAAAATTTAATTTACTTATTCTTTTTAATTTAATCCCGTTTGTATTGTTAAAAATTAAAACTTGACTAAAACGTCATATTTTACAGCAGGCTTAGAAACAAAATAATAAACCCTTGCAAACGCGGGCACACAGTACGTGATTTTACGTATACATACTGTCTAAATTGTCTCCATTTAATTTGCCCAACGCGAGAATTTCACTTCCACGCGGAACGCTGCAAGGGGTTGGCTGCGTTTCGAAAGGCCGTTTAAATGACTGGTTTGAAAATTCATTAATTAAAGAAGTCAAGCGTGGCTTAAAGCAGCAAAATCTGAGCTTTAAGATTCTCTTAATTCTCGATAATGTTCTTGGACACGGCTCTGCAGGCCTCATAATATTGCATCCAAATATAGAAGTTTTATTCCTGCAACCGAACGTCACTTTCTTAATCCAACCAATGGATCAAGGAATCAGAAAATCATTTGAAACCTATTATGTTTATATATCTGCAAGTAAAGCATTAGAGGAAGGAAAGCACGGCACACTAATGGCATTTTGAAAACAATTCAACATAAGACACTGAATAGAAATGATTAAACTCGCATGGTTAGTATTCTCTACAATGGCGCATAAACTTAAATATGTTGGGTGTACTAACTGAATTCGGTCGACTATTGGACCAGTCGCCAGTGTGCGTAGGGAAGAAAATAAAAAGTTATTATGTTTCTCCGTTCCTATTCTCATGGTGTAAGAGGTAGCATGTCCACAGAACAATTAAGAGATTCCTGATTTCAGTCCTATTGAACTGATAAATAATTATTTTTCAGGTTTCATGCTTCCAAAAAAATAACTGTCTCTAAAGATAACAAATGATTCGTGTGGCTGGAGTTCAGAAATAAACTGATCTACTACTATTTCTAAAATTTATTACTATTTTTCATTAATATCCCTTCTTTACTAGAACAAACGTAACATTTAGACATTACATAACAACTTGTTTTAATTTGTTCATCATAAGCTGCACGTGTTTCTAAAGAATGAACTGTAATGGAATTCATATTCTAATCATAAGAACTAGTTTGTAACTAATTTTAATAAAAAGTTGGGTTATTTATATTTGTGAAAAATTTAAATGATACCCTTGATAAAAATATATTTTCTACTTGAAATTAATTTAATCCTTAAGCTGAAGAGAATTCAGTTACTTGTGTCATAAAAAGTACGCGAAGATTGTCGGTCGAAAAAAAGAGGTGCTTTTCTGGAGATCATATTTTCGTAAACTGAACTCATATTCATATCACACATGAGAAGAATCACAAAAACTCACGTGTAACCAGAATGTTCGCAGAGATATGATTCCGGGTTGAGATATTAATATTCAGCATTTTTACCGATCGGTCACAGGTGTGCGCGTTAAGGTAATTAAACATAAAATATTATATTTGATTTAATTTTAGGTGATAAAAAAATCTCATAAGTAAAATTTTTTTAATTATCCTTTGCATGTTCTACAACAAATTAAATCTTAGGCATGACAATAGATTAAACAAAAGTTTTTATTTCCTTTTTTACCTATATATACTTCAGATTTGCAACAAATATACTACTTATATAAATAGAAGCTAAACAACAATTTTTAAAAAAATTCAGTAGAACGTGTATTAGTAGACGAGATACGTAATGAACGGCATTAAAACGTTCTTTCCTGTAAATTGTACTAATAATTTAAATCAGAAATGGTCAAATCCTTTTAATCCTTTTAATCGTGGGCCATAAATATAGTGCAAAAAAAAAAATACGCCAAACGAATCTGTTTATATAGTAATTGATATGAATACTGTTTCATTTTCAAATAAAATATCAATGGTGAATTTTTCCCCCAATATCTTTTCTTTTGTTCTTTTTTTTAATCTAAAATATATTTGTATTTCATTAATAATTTATAAATTAAAACTACTAGAAATAACTGTACTAAATTCTGCGGCGGGTGCACATAAGTTCTAGCATATAATGTATTTAATGTTGATATCTAGTATTGTCATGCGTATATATGCCCATATGCAATACAACAATAGATGGTGCCATAACAATTTTGTAGTTCGAGGGCAAAAGCTGCTAAGGTTCGCTTTTGGTTTAGTTGATTATGACAAAGCATACTAGGGATTTACTTAAGCGGAGGAATGCGTTTGTGGAGGACGTCCAAGGGAAACTAGCCCATATACTCGTTACATATGCGGAAAACTATGAAAACACACATCCAGCCAGCTCGTTTGCCTAGAATCGAACCCAGGTTGGAACTGCCAGCGTTCAGCAATTTGACCGCTCTGTCGTTGGTGGTACAAAATAGACTAAGGAACTATGTAAGGAGTAATATATAGGATTCAATAACAGACTGGATTAAGCATTACAAGTTATTTTCATTATATATTTCCAAGAACTGGGCTCGACGCTTCTCTTGCACAGCGTTTGTTTAGAACACCGAAGGATGTGAGGGTGAAAATAAGAAAACGGCAAAGCAAAAGCTTGTTTAGCCGTCCCACTAGCATAAACATAGATACTTGTAAGGACCAGGAATTTTTTTTTCTGGTAAAACGTACGGAAATTCTTGAAAAAATATTAAAGTTATTTTAAAGAAAGAGTTTTAATCGAAGATATTCACAGAGCTCGTTAGAACCGAATTTCATACATTAAGAAGTTCTCAATATCTGTATAAAATAATATTACGATCATATGAAATTTATCGGGAACAAAATATTCGTTTGCTATAACCAAAGAATAGTTACTAAATGGGTTTGTTATAGCGGAATTTGAATGTACGTTTCGGATTCAAGCTCAGATTTAATCATAAGAATTTATTCTAATTTTCTAAAAATGAAAATGACAACTCAAGTTTTGCTATTATTTAACACTAGAATATGTAACTTGATTTGAAAATACGTATACATATATATATATATATATATAAATACATTGTGGGGTTTTACTTATTTAATACATTGTTCAATCCTTGAACCTCACAAACGCTAATAAACGAATAATCGCTTAAGCGTGTGAATAGAGACGTAAGACTTACGAAAGGTTAACTACCCTTTATTTCTTAGAATGAATATGATACAATCAGTTCCTTACTCGGAACGTGCAGCAAAGTCTCCACTTGGGCTTGTATTCAAATAAATAGAAATTAAACTTAACTAAGCTTAACTAAAGCTAACTGAAAGATATAGCCGAAGCTGTCACGATCTTAAATAGTTGGCCTCTAAATCTTAATTAAGTCGGCGAAGCCAAGCAAGGACCTAAAGTATGGCCGAGCGTAGCAATAGCTAAGAGAGAAATAGCCAAAAGGCAAACGAGCGCTAGTTAGGAACTCAGGCTCTCTCTCGAAGTCGGTGAAACATCGACTTAAATACTACTCTTTACTCATTTGCATTAACTGAGTTTCTGAAATTACGTTCTGGTAGGAAATCGTAAGCTGAAACTAAAAAGATAGGAAAGATAAACTTAAAATAAGTGTTGATAAAGTAAGGATAAACCTTACAATTCCATTAAGGGTCTAAAGAAAAGTACTTAAATCACATATTTTATCTTGAAATGAATGATCTATGCATATATATTCGAATATTCAAATGATTTCGGAGCCTTTATTTGTACTTTTTCTATTCATACCAGGGTTCGGGATTATTGAGAAACACCCTAAAGATGCTCTTCATATATCTGACAGAAGTTATCCAGATTTCAGAACACTTTGTCTGAAGGCATATTAAAAGTAAGAGAATACATACTTTTTGGTGTGATGGTCTATAAATTGCTTACTACTGGCAAGGAAAATTACTGTACCTCCTAACCACGGTCTCTACGGAAGCATGTGAACTAAACAACTGGCGGCAAATTGCCACATTTCTGAATCGTTTTCAACCTTCCCAGAGACCACGACATGTGAAGCAGTTCATTGGACCATAATATTTGCAGCCAAAAACTGGAAGGCCTAATCTATTTGTGCATTTTGACGTTGTTGTGCGATAGGACTCATTCTTGGCAAAGTATAGCACAGCATACGGTAGATCTTTATAAAGTGTAAGAGCATGATATGTTCGATTTCTTATGAGCAGCATTTTGAAGTAAATCATTTATTGTCCAAATAGCTTGCAATCCTCGTGATGGGGTACAAATATTAGTAACGGAGATGTCATACAACTGCCCAGCAGATGACACAGTTCCAAAGGTACATTGACAAAAGTATTGTAAGAGATTTATTTACCCTGTCAGAGCAACAAACTGCTTGGAATAATATCATGAAATGCAAGAGAACATTGAATAAACTGTTACAAATTGCTTAGCTGCCGGGACAGTTGGGACAAGGACACGGTAGGTACAATATACAACGGTACACAAAATATCACGAATTCCCCGGTGTCGGTAAATCAAATTCCAAAAAGCGCGTAATATGGAATTTGCTAACAACACAGTGCTTTAAATGCAGTAGATATGTCAAATATGGTGCCTTTTAGGAAGAACAGCACTGAACAAAGTTAACAATTTGCCTACAGATTAAACTATCCCAAAAGTACTTGCGTTGTGTAAGATCCTAATCAACCCATGAACCTTGATGCTCGTGAACTCATGTAAATCATGTATTTCAAAAGTGTAGCTTAACATACCAAGAACACAAGAATCAATATCATATTTAAAGAATACCTTAAGTATTTATTTTTCAATTAAATCACATATGCCAATTTCAATCTGAAAATAAAGTTAAATTAACCCCCGGCCAGGGAGTGAAAAAAATTAAACACATAACAAAGAACATTTATATTTGTTTCTAACAATTCAGTAACTCCAAAATAAAACATTTTTCAATTTCCGTAACTACTTATTAAGTAACAGCATAACTACTTCATTTAATTAAAATTTTATAAAATTCATAACAAAATATTTCTATTAACAAATTTAATTATTTCTTCACCTTATTACTGCACTGTAAAAATATACAGTACCGCTATTCCTAACAACCTTAAATTTTATATCTTAATATTGCACAGTAAAAATAAGATCTCCTAACATTCAGATTCAATTAACAGGATTTCAACAATACCTCCTCTTTTAGGAAATATAAGAATATTAACACAGGAGCAATTCTATTACAGTTACAATTATCTTTAACTCTGCTTGGAAGTAAACTCATCAAATAAACAAAATTTAAATTTCTTTAGAATACAGACATTTTAAAATGAAACCATAATTATATTTTTCTACTTTGTTTTGAATGAGGGATAACCCCTCTTACAACTGTAGTTAACTATAAACTGATAAATGTCTAAACTCCCCCTTTTTTTCAAATTTAAGTTAAGAGCTAGTCGAATACAAAAAATAAAATTTCTCTTATTTGAGTATCTTCTTGACATTTAGACCCTCGTGATGAATCAAACGCTAAGCAACGTAGATTGTGACTGGGACTACTGCACCTCTGTCGATGTTAGGAAATGGATTCAGACCAAGGGAGACGTGAAATTCTGCCAACGTCATCAGTGAACGGCAAGATGTAAATTCTTCTTAGATGTACACGGCTAACATCGGGATCCTCCTTTCAGCTAGAAGTCTTGGGTTCTTGAACGCTCCCGCTCCGAGCGCAAACATCAACAGATGAAGTTATTCCGAATCAATTTAACGTTGAACGGATGGATGGGGCAGTCTGAGCCCAATGAAGCTTGTGCATTTATCTGTGATATTCAGCTGAATTAAAAAAAAAATTAATAGAGATTTACTCAGTTCTCGGGCCATGGCCACGAGAGCCTAGGTTAAAATTATTAATCTCCTAGTTGAGGCGAACTAATCCCGCTACCAAGGGAGGGCCAACAACATAACGGAAACAGGCGGCAAAAGAGGACGAACAACACCAGCAACGGCTTTTTGTTAAGAAAGGAAGCCCATAAAAATCCAAAACCCGCTAAAAAGGTGAAAAATCCAGTACTACAAACCCTGCTTTACATCCATGTAAAATTTCTCCTTTTTTCCGAGGTGTTGAACTAAACACAAATCCAAACGTCGCCAAACCTCACCAAACGAATGCCAAAAATTTGGGAACACATGCAAGGCCAACTAGCAAACTTAAAACTCACCCCATCCTAAAGTTCCCTTAACAAGTAAGCCAGCGTTAGGACTCAGCTAAAAAGTGCATCTTTTCCAAACCCTTCCCCCATTATTCTCCTCACAATTCCATTGTGTGTTTCAACGCGTTTACGAGTTACGGGGGGAAAATACGTATCAATCTTAACAACCATAAACCAATCCTAATTAAAATTAAACAAAAAGCACAAATATTAAATCAAATACACTTTGCGTAGCATAAATTTAGAACAATGATAAAATTAATCCTTAATAAATCATAAATTAAATAATTAAGAGAATTTGCTACACAAGAGATACATTATGTCTGCAAACATATGACTGCGAAAATTGCGAATGCACTCGCCATTTTACATATATTTTTGCCATGTTAGATGCAAGCTTAATAAGATCTTGTCTGCCCGTCTGTGGGTTTTGGGCAGTTGCGAAATGGCACACTTTGCTATTACTGTTTGTTGTTTACGTACTTCATCACTTAAGGAATTTTCGTGGTGATTGTCATTGGGAAGATGATCATTTTCTTCGGGAGCAAAGGTGATATTCCGAGTGTCAGTTCATACTAATCAGAGAATTGATACTCTTTAACAAAAATCCTTCTTTTGTAATCTCGCTCCGTTATCGATTTAAATTCGATCATTTTCTCTAATATTTCACTATGGCTGATGCAGTTGCCATTTTCTATAGAGAATGCCGACTTTAGCAGACATACGTAAAATTGTGCTAATCTGGAACTGTTGGAAAAAAAACCCCATAAGTATTTTTAGTCATGTATTCCGACTTCGAGCTGAGAATGAAAATTAAGAAATTCTAATATTCTGAAAAATTATTTTATCCACGTTACTTAATACTGAATTAAAATTTTATTCATATATTTACTTTTAATTTCATGTACTATTAGTGTTTAAATAATTTAATACACTTTCACTCAACTGTCGATGTACATTGTGCACCTCGCAAATCATATAGACGAAAAGAAAATCGAGAAGTATTTCTTCCATTATTTTACTGCAGAAATTTTTCTAATATTAGTATAGCATTCTTATCATGAAGTGATTTATTTTACAACTCCTAATGCGAGCAGCACTAGAAATACCCAAATAAATGCTTCCTATTCGTAACCGCACCGGCAGGAAAACCTACCAGACACAATGTTATTTTGTATCTAATATTACTGTCGAGACTGATTGATTACTATTCCAGTATCTAACCACATGAAGTTAACTTACGTGCAGAGACTCGGAAAGATATCGGAATAAGCATCAAGGTTTGTTTAAAAAGAATATTTAGAAAGTCGTATTAAAACTGAATAACATTCTAACCTCTGTGAGTAGCTGAAAACTTTAAGTTGTTTTATTAATTCTCAAACTTTAATAATTTTGTTTTGCTTGATTTCTTCCACTGCAATGTTTTTCTACATTCAACGGTATTAGATTCCTCGAAGGAGATAAATCATCAGCTAGGTGAAACTGGTAAAAGCTCATCATTTGCAAGTATAATTATATAAATTTATTTTTTCTTTCTTCTATCAGGACAGACATAAAGTAACGGCCGATTAAAATAAATGAATTACTGGTAACGCGTGCAGCAGAATATTCTTCATTTATCTTCTAAATTACGAGAAGCAATGCTTATCACTAAACTGCTAGGAAACAGCAGCA
>KK117931.1:642551-719666 GCA_000611955.2 Stegodyphus mimosarum
ATGCATTTGTACTGGTTTATCAGTATATTGATGTTGCAGAAGAGCAAATCTGAAGTGATCCATATTGAACAGTATTATTATGATTGTATAAGTGTAATAGCTATTTGTCAAGCATATCTATTTAAATGTGATATACAACATTGTGTCAGTATGCAGTATTGTAAAAATGTACGCATGCATTTGCATGGAGAAGCTGTGATTTGATAAAGATCCCTGAAGAAGAATCTTGATTAACCACAGAACAGCACATGCATTGTCCTCTTTTTACCCGAATTCAGCTTATCAACTGAGTTACTCATAAAAGGATATTTAACCTCAATGGTTGACTGTCTTCATTGTTCTTTTGTTGATCTTTCCTACAAATACAGCCCTAAAGTTTGGTTTCTTTTATTGTAGGAATTATTTTAATTTTCTAATAGTCATTTTAATTTTGAAACCCTTTCCTTTAAATTCTTGTTTTCCACCAAGAATTCCCTGCCAGATTGCGATTTCAGTATCGTGTTTTATGTAAATGAAATAGAACCAGTATTTATTAGTAAGTTCGTTTACTCCCGTAGAACAGCTTAGAGGTTCGTAGTACAGTGTGTTCTGCCTACGGGTCACTTCTTCGCTTTAAGCTTATCTTACTACATATGGCCTTAGGCTTACGTGCCTGTTAGTATTCGCCGATGAGGTTTAATTGCGGGCCAACTTGAGTAGTTATCTTTGTACAGCTTCGGCTAAAGTTTAGTTAGTTCGAATTAGTTTGGTTTCTTATTTTATATCCTCAATTAAAGCCCATGTAGAGGCTTTCCTGTAACCCCGAAAGGAGCTGTCTGTTAGCATTTTCTGAGTGAATAAAAAGCATATATCAACTTTTCTCTGAACTTTCATTTTATAGTTGTAGAAAGAGCAGGGAATAATCGATAGACAGTACCGTATAAGTTATAATAGTCAAGGACAAGTAAATTAACTAGTAACTTTATAGTAATATGGCATTCTATTGCGCATAATTGGAGGGATGCTTTCACAGAGAACCCTCACTAAGGAAATTAGTTCGTATCTACGTTGCGAAAATGATCATACAGCCATCTCTTTCACCTGGAATTGAACCCAAATCAAACTATCGGCGTTCAGCAATTATACCGCTCAGCCGCTGGTGATTCACTTCAGCAATTACACTACTCAGCTCTTAAGAGGCAGGTCTTTGGATATGTGAATGAATTTAGAATCTCTGTCAGGGCTTAAAGAGGCTGATAATACCATTGCCAAGTGGACCAACTGATATATTTATTAAAAAAATAAAATAAAGTAAAATGAACTATTAAGAGCTTCCAGCGTATAAAACATTCAAAACTTTGTGTACCGATACTATATTAAGCTCTTTAAATGTCCAACAAACTGCATGCTGAGATACAGACACTACGTTAATCTTAAAATTAATATCAGTTGCAGTACTGATTTATTTTTCTCCATTCAGTTTTGTAAATATATATACATAAGCGCTTTGCCGCCCAAACGGTATAGTGGTTAGCGTCGCTGACTGGCGTGTCGAAGGCCCCAGGTTTGAATCCCGTAGAAGGCATGGATATTTGTAAATGCATAGTGCCCTTGAGACATGGGGGCACTCTAAATATGAGACGAGCCTAAATTCCTCTCGAGAGGTTGTTGGTAAGCAAAGATGGATAGAAGACCCTCGGACATGTCGCCCCCCGGACTGTTCTCCATCAAACCTGCGGGCGGAATTGAGCTAAATCGCACTGTCACATGTAAGGTGCTCAAGGCTGTTGGCAACGACAGATGTAAACTTGTGCTCCTTGCCGCGAGGAATTTTATGGGCTTGGTTGACTATAGGTCATACAAGGGAGTATAAGCGACAACATATGGGCTTTAAAATATGAAGTGTTTATGTTTGCAGTATGGTATGTAAAGTATTTGTTATAACGACTCATATTAAGAGCAATTAAGTACACTTCATCGTAATAGAGCACAATGCCCTATCCCTCTTGCTTCAGCCCAACAACAGATCCCGAAAAGGGAATACTTACTATCAAGGGCTGAACGTTGATTTTTCAACATGACAGCAGCTTCGCGGAGATATCGTAGTTGGTGCGATGTTGAATTCAGAACCGTTAACTGTGCTGTGAGCAGCTGTTAAGCACCGTTCTCCTGTGTATCAGATGCCTGTTAACGGATTAAAATAAAATGTACTAAAAAAGTTTTTATAGAATAAGCTTTTATTTAAAACAGATATGAAAATTAGTGTATTAAATGAATTAAAATAACTTATCATATATTTTAACGGGTAAAATAAAGGGATTTATCAGATTTAAGGGACTTATCCACAATTTTATATCACGACTAATAAAAGCAAAGCTAAATGAATTTGATATTTTTTTTAATTTTCACTTCCTTTGTGAAATGCAGACGATTTTAAAAAGATCATAAAGAAATAATATCACGTTGAGAAAAATATATGTTACTTAAATTATAAGGTAATCATTCCACCTCCTTCGCAGGCCTTCGTGGTGTAGTTGTCAGCCCACTCGACGCGCAACCCAGAGATCCGTGGTTCGATTCCCAGTGAAGGCGTTGCTCATTTTTCATGACTCCTGTTTCAAAAAATAAATAAATAATGAGTCTATAAGTGGCGCCCGAACTAAAAGGTGGTGGATGATGATTCTCCACTACCGCGATTTGGCGATTGGGTCCCCTAATCCCCAATTGTCCTTTAAAAGGGGGCGTATATAAGGTATTTCTACACCTTCTTCGCAGGCTTTCGTGGTGTAGTGGTCAGCACAATCAACGGGTTACCGAGAGGTTCGGGGTTCGATTCCCGGCGAAGGTGTTGCTCATTTTTTATGACTCTTGTTCCAAAAAAAATCCTAATGTCTCTACAAAATTTTCTGGAATTTTCTTTTAAATGAATGTATGTCATTTTCATTTGCTTGGCATTTAAGGTTTAGAAGTCTTTTTGTGACATCTTCGTAAGTATGATTTATTTTCCATATTAAATTTTATTTTGAAAATGATCATTCTCTAGTTGCAGTACAACAAGTCAAGTCAAAAGTATTTTTAAATAAATCGCTAAGTTAGAAAATGTTCATTTATCAAACAAACTAAGGGTTTGAAATTATATTTGTCTTTGCTGTAGTTCTCTAATTACATATATCTCGGTACACGTCATTATATGTGTCGTTTTAACTAGCATTCAGTATTTTTCATTTTTATTTCCTGGCGAAAATACAAACATTCTCACTATCAATTTTTGTTATTCAGAATATTCAGCTTAAGTGCACAGAGTATCCAAAAGCATTTGTAATAGTTTAATTCTGAACCTATCTCTATGTTTTATGTTCATTTGTCATAACGTTCGTACTGAAATTGTCACATCTTATGTTGCTGCCAAATTTCAGTTGCTGACTTAAATTCTTTTTTCACTTGTTATCTTCATCATTATTATTACTATTACTTTTCTTTTTAATTTCAAGCACATTCTGTAATATTCATCTATTTTCTGTACTAATGAAATGTTTTTAATCTATCAACGGATTATGAACATATTTACTGTAAACTTTATACTTTATCTTAGAATTATTTTCTGGCCATATTCATTATGATGACATGATGTCTAATTATCAGATAGTATACGTATTTTCTGATGTGATAACAAATTATCAGATATTGTATGCATTTTATGACGTGATGGAAAATTATAAGATTGTATATGTATTTAAAATTTTCAGTTTTAATGCAAAAATGTTTTTAATTTTATATTTTATACTATTTAATTACTATATTAATTAATTTTATCCTAATTCATAACTCTATAAGTATTTCATAAATTTCTACTAGGAGAAATCGCGAGTGTCAAACGCATTCAAGTTTCCTTTCCCGTGGGATATGCAATGGTTGCTTCAGTTATTATACAAAATACAGACTCCGAAAGAATTTACAAAAGTCTCAGTGAAGAGAACAATACTAATCTCTTCTCTGACTTTTTTGCATCATTTATTGCAAATTTAGGCCTTAAAAGGCATATAAAAGTGAAGATTCTGAATTATTTTATTTTTATGCAACATTTTATTCTTTTCTCCTTTTACGTTCGCCTCTCGCATTCATTCCATACTTCATTCCACATATCCTGAGAGATAATATTAATGCTTTTTCGAATTGATCATTTATTAATTGCTTCATGTGAATAACCACCTCTTTAGCCATCAGCTTTGAAAAGCCTAAACCAGGAGTTTTTGTCCAGTGTTTTTAGAACTTAAAGGTTGTATGTATTAAGCAGCAGTTTTATTTATGTTTTTTGTGGATGCAACTTTCAAATTTAGGAATATTCATAATGGCAAGCGAATGAGAAAACTACTATATAAAATTTTAAAAATACAAATGTGATAAAATATATTCTTATAACGTTTACCGTACGTGAAAATCAGTCAATCATAAAATAATAACTTACATCCTGAAGAAAAATAAAACGCGTGAAAAATATTTAGTAAATCTTCCATGCTATATTTACTTCAAGACCTATAATTTACCAAGTACCATATAAATAGAACTATTGGACTGTATGGATTAATACTTATTTCTTTTATTTGTATTGCTCAATTGTCGCAACTATTAAAGTTTAAAACAAAGCTCAGTGCTGTTCATTATTTTAATAATGCAAATAATAGAATGCATTATAATTTTTCTTTTTCGTTATTATTCACATCAGATCAACAGCTGAAGAACCTACAACAGCATATTTGGTGCGCTTAAGAATAAAAAAAAAGTTTTACTCCTTATTATATTGTTTAATTAAAAAAATCTATTCTGACAGTTTCCTGAAATAAAGTAACGTGTGTAGCAGTTTCGCTGTGAAGCTCTTTCTGGAAGAATTTCCATAATTGGAATTAACAGATAACTTATAATGTAACAAATTTAGAAAATAGTTCAAAACATTTTAAAGAATTTCCATTACTCTTTTGATATAATGTATTCAATGGTTTCCTTTTGATACCAAAAATTTTATCGTTGCTTTTCATATGCAACTTATGTTTAAAAACAGAATATTTTAATTTTTGCCATTTTTAAGTTTATTCCTCTTAAAGAATGTTTTCTAGAAGGGTTTTCATACGCGTCGAATTTGTTCCGTACCTGTAAACATTTTTTTGGAAATCTTTCGCAGTCTGCCTTTTGTGAGATTGTTTTTCTCATTAGAGGTTAAAAGTGGGCAATAAAAGAGAAAAACTGGAATTGGTTTTAAAAGGTAATTTACACATTTTCTTTACAGCCTATATGTATTTACGACATTCTTTCGGCCTACACTAGTCTTTCGGCCTAGAACACTAGTCTTTCGGCACTAGTCTTTCTACACTACTCTTTCGGCCTACACTAGTCTTTCGGCGACTAGAACACTAGCCTTTCGGCCGTACGTTTTACAGTTTCGCACAGGATGAATGAAAAATAATTGTCAGTTTTATTAACGGGACTTCCTAGTACTTCTGATAGATAACGTGGAAACATTTGCAATGTTATATAGAATCTTTAACTCCAAAACACTCCATAATGATTCAATTGTTTGAGAACGTCTGAAGACTGGTAAGTGGATCGTTTAGGACTTTTAAAGATCTTTTAGTTAATGGAATGGAAGATCGCATAGTACATCAATATCAATTCGTTTTCATTAAGTTTATTTATCATACATCACTTATATAAATATTACATTGCTCTAACTTAAAACATTCCTATTTTAAATTTTAGTATAAAATTTTTTAAAATAATTTTATCTTCAAAAGGAAACAATGGAATTGGTATACGTATTTAATTGCACAACACATTTCCATTAAATTTAAATTAACTTTTATTTACTTTTTCCATAACGCAATCGTGCACATTTGTTTAATGTTTCATATAACGTATATTTCATAGAAGCATTTACAGAAGAATTCAAATGCAAGAAATTTTGATTTACGTAACATGAAAAATTTAATTTACTTATTCTTTTTAATTTAATCCAGTTTGTATTGTTAAAAATTAAAACTGCACTAAAACATTATTTTTACAGCAGGCTTAGAAACAAAATAATAAACCCTTGCCAAACGCGAGCACATAGTACGTGATTTTACGTATACATGCTGTCTAAATTGTCTCCATTTAATTTGCCCAACGCGAGAGTTTCACTTCCACGCGGAAAGCTGCAAGGGGTTGGCTACGTTTCGAAAGGCAGTTTTAATGACTGGTTTGAAAATTCATTAATTAAAGAAGTCAAGCGTGGCTTAAAGCAGCAAAATCTGAGCTTTAAGATTCTCTTAATTCTCGATAATGTTCTTGGACACGGCTCTGCAGGCCTCATACTATTGCATCCAAATATAGAAGTTTTATTCCTGCAACCGAAAGTCACTTTCTTAATCCATCCAATGGATCAAGGAATCTTAAAATCATTCGAAACCTATTATGTTTATATCTCTGCAAGTAAAGCATTAGAGGAAGGAAAGCATGGCGCACTAATGGTATTTTTAAAACAATTCAACATAAGACACTGAATAGAAATGATTAAACTCGCATGGTTAATATTGTCTACAATGGCGCATAAACTTAAATGTATTGGGTGCACTAACTGAATTCAGTAGACTAATGGACCAGTCGCCAGTGTACGTAGCGAAGAAAATAAGGAGTATTATGTTTTTCCCTTCCTATCTTCAGGGTGTAAGTGGTAGCATGTCCAGAGAACAATAAAGAGATTCCTAATTTCAATCCTATCGAACTGATAAATAATTATCTTTCAGGTTTCATGCTTCCAAAAAAAAAATAACTGTCTCTAAAGATAACAAATGATTCGTGTGGCTGGAGTTCAGAAATAAACTGATCTACTACTATTTCTAAAATTTATTACTATTTTTCATTAATATCCCTTCTTTACTAGAACAAACGTAACATTTAGACATTACATAACAACTTGTTTTAATTTGTTCATCATAAGCTGCACGTGTTTTTAAAGAATAAACTGTAATGGGATTAGAATAAAATTCATATTCTAATCATAAGAACTAGTTTGTAACTAATTTTATAAAAAGTTGGGTTATTTATATTTGTGAAAAATTTAAATGATACCCTTGATAAAAATATATTTACTACTTGAAATTAATTTAATCCTTAAGCTGAGAACAGAACTCAGTTACTTGTGTCATAAAAAGTACGCGAAGATTGTCGGTCGAAAAAAAGAGGTGCTTTCCTGGAGATCATATTTTCGTAAACTGAACTCATATTCATATCACACGTGAGAAGAATCACAAAAACTCACGTGTAACCAGAATGTTCGCAGAGATATGATTCCGGGTTGAGATATTAATATTCAGCATTTTTACCGATCGGTCACAGGTGTGCGCGTTAAGGTAATTAAACATAAAATATTATATTTGATTTAATTTTAGGTGATAAAAAAAATCTCATAAGCAAAATTTTTTTAATTATCCTTTGCATGTTCTACAACAAATTAAATCTTAGCATGACAATAGACTAAACAAATGTTTTTATTTCCTTTTTTACCTATATATACTTCAGCTTTGCAACAAATATACTACTTATATAAATAGAAGCTAAACAACAATTTTTAAAAAAATTCAGTAGAACGTGTATTAGTAGACGAGATACGTAATGAACGGCATTAAAACGTTCTTTCCTGTAAATTGTACTAATAATTTAAATCAGAAATGGCCAAATCCTTTTAATCCTTTTAATCGTGGGCCATAAATATAGTGCTCCTATTATTTACAGGATGCGATGATCGAAGGATAACAGGGAGAAATTTCTTTTTAAATTTAAATACGCCAAAATACGAATCTGTTTATATAGTAATTGATATGAATACTGTTTCATTTTCAAATAAAATATCAATGGTGAATTTTTCCCCCAATATCTTTTCTTCTGATCATTTTTTAATCTAAAAAATATTTGTATTTCATTAATAATTTATAAATTAAAACTACTAGAAATAACTGTACTAAATTCTGCGGCGGGTGCACATAAGTTCTAGCATATGATGTATTTAATGTTGATATCTAGTATAGTCATGCGTATATATGTCCATATGCAATACAACAATAGATGGTGCCATAACAATTTTCGTAGTTCGAGTGCAAAAGCTGCTAAAGTTCGCTTTTGGTTTAGTTGATTATGACAAAGCATACTAGGGATTTATTTAAGCGGAGGAATGCGTTTCTGGAGGACGTCTAAGGGAAACTAGCCCATATACTCGTTACACATGCGGAAAACTACGAAAACACACATCCAGCCAGCTCATTTGCCTAGAATCGAACCCAGGTTGGAACTGCCAGCGTTCAGCAATTTGACCGCTCTGTCGCTGGTGGTACAAAATAGACTAAGGAACTATGTAAGGAGTAATATATAGGACTGAGAAAAATATATGTTACTTAAATTATAAGGTATTCGTCTCACCTTCTTCGCAGACTTTCGTACTGTAGTTCTAAGTCCGCTCGGCGCGTAACCGACAGGTCCGTGGCTCGATTCCCAGTGAAGGCGTTGCTCATTTTTCATTACTCCTGTCCCCCACACACAAAAATAAAAAAACTAATGAGTCTACAAGTGACGCCCGAACTAAAAGGTGGTGGTGGATGATGGCTCTCCATCAGCATGATTTGGCGATTGGGTAACCTAATCCCCAGTTGCCCTTTAAAGGAGGAAGTTTATAAGGTATTTTTCCACCTTCTTCGCAGGCCTTAGTGGTGCAGTGGTCAGCACACTCAACGGGTAACCGAGAGGTCAGTGGTTTAATTCCCGGCGAAGGCGTTGCTCATTTTTCATGACTCTTGTTCCAAAAAAAAATCCCAATGTCTCTACAAAATTTTCTGGAATTTTCTTTTAAATATATGTATGTTATTTTCATTTGCTTGGCATTTAAGGAGGCTATTTGTGACATCTTCGTACGTATGATTTATTTTCAATATTAAAATATCATTTTGAAAATGATCATTCTCTAGTTGCAGTATAACAAGTCAAGTCAAAAGTATTTTTAAATAATTCGTTAAGTTAGAAAATGTTCATTTATCAAACAAACTAAGGGTTTGAAATTATATTTGTCTTTGCTGTAGTTCTCTAATTACATATATCTCGGTAGACTTCATTATATGTGTCGTTTTAACTATCATTCAATATTTTTCATTTTTATTTCCTAATGGAAATACAAGGATTATCACTATCAACTTTCGTTAATCAGAATTTTCAGCTTAAGCGCACAGAGTATCCAAAAGCATTTTTAATAGTTTAATTCTGAACTTATCTCTATGTTTTATGTTGATTTGTCATACCGTTCGTACTGAAACTGCCATGTCTTATGTTTCTGCCAAATTTCATTTGCGGACTTAAATTCTCTTTTCCCTTGTTATCTTCATCATTATTATTACTATTACTTTTCTTTTTGATTTCAAGCACATTCTGTAATATTCATCTAGTTTCTGTTCTAATAAAATGTTTTTAATCTTTCAACGGATTATAAACATATTTACTGCAAAATTTATACTTTGTCTTAGAAGTATTTTCTGGCCATATTCATTATGATAATATGATGTCTAATTATCAGATAGTATACGTAGTTTTGATGTGGTAACGAAATATCAGATAGTGTATGCATTTTATGACGTGATGGCAAATTATAAGATTGTATATGTATTTAAAATTTTCAGTTTTAATGCAAAAATATTTTTAATTTTATGTTTTTATACTTTTAATTAATTTTATCCTAATTTATAATTCTGTAAGTATTACATAAATTTCTACTAGGAGAAATCACTAGGGTCTAACGCATTCGTTTCCTTTCCCATGGGATATGTAATAGTTGCTTCAGTATTATACAAAATATAGACTCCGAAAGAATTTACAAAAGTCTCAGTGAAGAGAAAAATGCTAATTTCTTCTCTGACCTTTTCTAGCATCATTTATTGCTAATTTAGACCTTAAAAGGCGTACAAAAGAGAAGTATCTCAAAATTTTTATTTCTATGCAAAATTTAATTCTTTTCTTCTTTTACGTTCGCCTCTCGCATTCATTTCATATTTCACTCCACATATCCTGAGAGATAATATAAATGCTTTTTCGAATTGATTATTTATTTATTGCTTCATTTAAATAACGATCTGTATAGTCATCAGCTTGGAAAAGCCTAAACCAGGAATTTTTATGTTCAGTGTTTTTAGAACATAAAAGTTGTATGTATAGTAAAAGCAACAGTTTTATTTGTGTTTTTTCTGGATGCAACTTTTAAGTTTTGGAATATCCATAATGGCAAGCGAACAAGAAAACTACTCTATGTGATTTTAAAAATACAGATGTGAGAAAATATACTGTTATAACGTTTACTGTACTTGAAGATCAATCAATCATAAAGTAATAACTTATATCTGGAAGAAAAATAAAACACGTGAAAAATATTTAGTAAATCTTCCAAACTATATTTAAAGAACTGTAATTTACCAAGTACTATATAAATAGAACTATTTGACTGTATAGATTAATATTTTTTTCCTTTATTTGTATTACACTATTGTCGCAACTATTAAATTTTAATTCAAAGCTCAGTGTCTTTCACTATTTTAATAATGCAAATAATAGAATATATTATAATTTTCTTTTTCTCTATTATTCACGCCAAATCAGCAGCTGAAGAACCTACAACAGCATATTTGGTGCGCTTAAGAATAAAAAAAAGTTGCACCTTATTATACTGTTTAATTAAAAAGCTCTATTCTGACATTTTCCTGAAATAAAGTAACGTGTGTAGCAGTTTCGCTGTGAAGCTCTTTCTGAAAGAATTTCCATAATTGGAATTAACAGATAACTTATAATGTAACAAATTTAGAAAATAGTTCAAAACATTTTAAAGAATTTCCATTACTCTTTTGATATAATGTATTCAATGGTTTCCTTTTGATACCAAAAATTTTATCATTGCTTTTCATATACAACTTATGTTTAAAAACAGAATATTTTAATTTTTGCCATTTTTAAGTTTATTCCTCTTAAAGAATGTTTTCTAGAAGGGTACGCGGAACAATACGCGTCGAATTTGTTCCGTACCTGTAAACAATGTTTGGAAATCTTTCGCAGTCTGCCTTTTGTGAGATTATTTTTCTCATTAGAGGTTAAAAGTGGGCAATAAAAGAGAAAAACTGGAATTGCTTTTAAAAGATAATTTACACATTTTCTTTACATCCTATATGTATTTACGACATATTCTTAAACTGCACATTTAGCAATGTTTGAGTGCACGAATAAACTATTTAGCAAATCGTCTTTTTCTTCTGAACACGTTCCATTTTTTTAAATAATTTAAAATTTATCAAAAAAAATTTTTTAAATCTGAAAGGTTTCAGTTTTTAAATTACGTCCAAAGCGGCGTTTTTTTAACATTTTGTGTGTTACCTTTATTTATTAAATATCATATCCTTCGCAATTAAACCATAAAATTCAGTTCAACAGCAGTATCGCAAAATAATTTAAAATGAGATATCTTTAGAATTTCCGATACACAGTTCCGCGCGCTGAAGATAAAAAGGTTTTTTTTCCTTACAGTGTTGCCATTGCTCGCTTTTAAATCACTGAGTTTGTTAATCAAAAATTCGTTTAAAGTTTTATAAAATATGAAATAGATAATAAAACAAAATCCAAATTCCAAATTTGGGTTTCCAGATGCGCATATTCGGGTGGAAACTTTCCGTTATTCAAAATTGGATGGCATTAGGTACCGTTGTTTTATCACATTTGAAGAAATATACACACATTTATGCAGATTCTTCATTATTTAATTTCTTTAAATATAATACAAGGCGATAACTTTTAGCGGCAACAATTTGAAAAGTAATACAGCTGTTTATAGTGATTCAACGCAAAATCGCAAAACGAAAACAATAGTCCTTCATTGACAAAACCCATTAAAACTAATAAATGTCTAGAAGAGTCTTCTAAATGTATAGTTTCAGTATTCTCCTCCGAAAATTATCTTTTAATAGCTTTTTAATTTATAATTCCTTCTTAAAGTCTGAATTATTAATGAATTTCCAATTTTTTTTAATTAATATAATTTTGATTTAATTTCGTCAATGTGCATGAATCGGGTATGTCACTAAATATGAGATACCAACTACCTTCTACTATCTTTGACTACTATACTACTGACTTTGCCCCTAAGTCAGTTGGGCATTTGTCCAAAGTTTAGTGTAGGTGGGAATCCGTTTCTCTTAGTGGAATGTAAGCGAAAACATGCCTATATCAGGCAGATAGCCCAAGTGTGCTTTAACGCAGTCAATATTCCAATTTATTTTATGACACTTTTTCTGCGGGGTCATGTTTAAAATTTTGAAAAGAGAAAAGAAAAGTTTTCCATTTTTATATTACATTAAGATTGAAAAATTGCGCAGTGCTAATCAATTTGTCGTTTTTAAAGACTAACACATAAACTTAGGATTAAAATATATTAAAAATCTCCAGTTTTTGAATAGAGTAAACCCTCCCAAAGATTACCGATAATTGCAGATGGTTTTATATTATACTGGTATCGCTCAATATTTTATTGATCCGTTCCTGATTCTTGAACATTATAATCAAACTAAGCGTAAACATCCTAACGGATGTTTTCAATCAGATATAATGGGAAAAGTAACTAATCTGTCCTGATAAAATATCCTACTCTAATTATTACAACTCTGTTTTGTATTAAAATATAAATGCAGTATGTGAAATATATATAGTAGTTGGATGAAATACTTTACATAAAATTTTTTTGTTATTCAGATCAAAAATAATTTCTGAACAAGCCATAATGTCTTTGTTCTTTGCTTTGTAATCGATGTAACTCCCTTCGCAACGCCAGCCTCATTTCATAGCGCATTTTTTTCACAACCGTAAATAACATCGTTTTCGGCATACGTTATGCAGTAGCCGAGTCCTGGATATGCATAACATATGCCAAAACGACTGCTTCATAATTTTCAGCAATGTATTATTTCATCTCCATGGTGTTGTTATCCTAACCATTTTCTTCGCTGCTTTACTCTTCGCGTTACTTTTCTTAAAACTCAAGATTAATGAATTTGTAAAAATAATATGCGAAAAAATATACATTCAAGTGAAAATTCAGAATTATAGCGGTAGTTGTATACTGAATAATAGCAACAGGCGTACAGATGCCGATGGGCAGTCGTAGCATTGTCTCGAAAGAAGTAAACAAGGTTAGCCCGGCACCCTTGTTAACCCAAATATAAAACAGTAAACAAATAAATACACGCGAGATCTCAATTTGTATTAGTCATTCATTTTTGATGTTATATCAACATATTTGTTTCAATGCAATAGTTTATGGAGACATATATGCTTTTTATCAGTACGAACTAAAGAAGCTGAAAAGTGTCAACCAATTATATTCATTCAAAGCTAAGCGTTCAAAGATAGTTGCCAAATAATTATGTGATAACCAAATTATAGAAACAAGTCTATCTGGCATAATAATTCTTTTTCCCCTTTACTGATATTTCACAATGATGCTAAATTGTTGTCAGCAGATTTGCTTTTGATACCCTAAAACTTCATATTTAACAATTCTTATGAATTGCATATATCAGCTAACATTAACAGATATAATTATTTTTAGTGCATAGAATCAGATATGTTTTTAATCTATCTAAAACTAAAGATTGGGAAACTTTGCATTTTAAGGAAACTTTAAAAAAAAATCTGAACTTTTCGAAGACTGCATTCACTACTTAATCATCGTCTTATTACATAATGTATAAACTAAACTATGCGTTTGAAAAACAACTGGATGTTTGTATTTTTTATATTTTTTCAGCTGGATATTTGTTGCCTTTATACTGTAAAACAGTCTTTTACAAGTACTACTAAACATCTATTACAAATAGCTCAAATCATTAAAATTATAGAGGAGTTAAAAGATTAGCTGATAATTTTTCATCCGTATACTAACAATTTCTTTGACAAGCATGGGGGATGCTTGTAAAAGAAGGTGAGGATTCAAAATAAACAACCGCCAGTACATTGCGATGCAGAGTGGTACAGAATGAAAACAAATATTTGAATTTTCAACTATCGATTCCTACTTCACTTGATGCCAGTAAGCCTTAATTTCAGAACGAAAATATTTATATTAAACAGATTTTTTATGGTTGCATTTATCTCCTTAACTTTTGGCTACATTTGTCGCATCTCAAATTTTCAAATAAATGAGTACCCAAAGGGTTAAACATTTTAAAATTATTTCTAATTTTTATTAGCCTCATAATTTTAACAATTGATAAAAAATTATGTGGTAGATTGGCGACCATTTTCGCGTGGATCTCACCCGCGCTGCATATTTTTCAGGCGCGCTTGCACCAACGAGAGATAATAATATTTTTGCCTCAATCCGTGGTAAGTACTCTTTTCAATTAACTGCTTTCACCTCTCGAATTCGAAGACATACACTCAAACTTTTTTTTTGTGCTGTACATGAAATTTTCAATCAAACTGGAACTGAACTGACGAAGTTATCAATAAAAAAAATAATCAATGAAAAAAGGAACTTCAATCTTGTATATCTGGCTACCGAGATATATATAAGCGTCTAGTGAAATAACAGTCGTCACAAAAACGATCACCCATTACATGGTAACTGAAAAAAAAGTCAAGTCTAAACGACTCTGACTCGATTTTTTATAGTTACTCATGAAGTTTTGTGAGATTTTTTATGTGGACCCTATCCACAAGACCATTCGTGGCTTTTTCTCGAGAACATTAAGAGGTAAAGTTTAAGGGCTCGACTTGTACACTCAAGAATAAGGTATTATTAAACCCAAACACTCAAGAAAGTATAGAAAGTATAAATATAGCTACTACAGTATTTATTTTACATGAAGAATGTAAGACGAGATAGAGTTTAATATACATAGATCCACTATTAAAATGAATTGAAATAAGAATTCTCTTTTGATGCTTAAGCTGGAATTCGGAAGATCAAATTACACATCTGGTAATTTGACATTTGAATTTTAATTGATTGACATACATATAATGCTTGCACATTATAAAGAAGAAAATATCATATATTGTCAAAGAAAATTAAACAATTCCCAATCCTATCTCATTCATTTCACGTGCCTTCAGAGGAAAAGGAATTGCTTGCTTTACATCAATGCAGATGTATCTTCCCATTGATTAGATACTTTGTTTTTTGCAAAAGGAAGAAAGTAGTTCACATTTTCATCTCAAGTACTTTGCTTCTAAGATGGATATAAAGAAAATTCAATTATCAGCAGGCTCCTGTTTTGTATTTCATTATGCAATGACTAATATTATTGATAAGATTTTATTTCATACGGATAAAAAATCAAAATATTTTATTTGCAAATTAAATTTGGCATCTATCACTGAAAACAAAATTTCTACTTCTTTGTTAAAGCTCCATTTTTTTAAAGTCTTCTGTCGCTTAAAATTTACATATTAAAGATATGAAACGTCTTCATATCTTTAGAAATTAATTCTCTTAGATCTGTTCTGCATATTTTTTATAACTTGTAAAGAAAGAAAATTAAAAAATACAGTAGAACTTTTAATATTTGCTGAAGATTCTGTAAGGCTTTAACTGCACAAACAATTAAGGTTTCTGTTTCTTCCCTCCCTTTTTGTCACATGTGCAATTTAATTCTTTCTAAAAGCATGCACATTTTGTTTTCGTATTAGAAAATCAAAGTACGTGAAAGAATATAACAATTAAGAAGAAATTGAAGCCGTATGAAAGGAATTCAAAGATGATCACCACATAAAGCAAAGGTTTCCTGGATACTTTTGATTTCGAATTGTGAATTACGTGTAAGGATTCCATCCTGCGTAAGCATTAAAAATGACATGTATTATATTATGCAAATCTGACTTGCCCAGCTCATGACATCAAGCCGCATCCATGTTTAAACATTAGCTTTAAGTAAAGTATCATTTTCGGTTCATAGTTCTCAACAAAATTAAATCAGATTCTTTGTTCCCATAAATTAAAACGTCCTTAAAACTAAATTTTTCATTAGATTTTATTAGGTACATTTGGTCATGTATATAAAACTTATTTTTATACGTTTATGGCACCATAATCAAATTTTTGTTCTTTTATTTTTTATGAAAAATCATATTTTATTAAGAAGTTGAATAATTTATAATTTAATTGGGTTTTAATTTAAAAAAAATTAATAACAGTTAAGGCATCTCTCTAAATAACTACTTTTCGTAAACTGCTGACGTTTGATGTTACGACTGAGTATCGGCGAATTACCGCATTTATATAATCTGACTAGAGACAGAAAATGTAAAAGTTAAAACATAATTTTCTCAAACAAATTAAAACAATTTAAATTTCTCAAAAAATATTATTCTCTTAATACAAAAATTAAGGCTTCTTGACTTTAGGCTGGTTTCGTTTCGCTTATTTGATTTTCGGCAGAACACTCAAAGGCTATCACTTGACTTTATGGTAGAAGCATTCTGGTACTTTTACAATTAACTGGCTGCAACTCTTGTGATTACGAAACGAAGCTACAACCTCACTGGATAACAAAACAAAGCTCAACACTAATATTCAACTCTGCATCAAATATCAGGCGTTCGCAATGATGCTAATCAATGGCTTTCCCTTCTGGAACCAAGCAGCAGCGACAGCAATAGCTAAATGTCTACACAAAATTATACATACACTCACTTCTAAACGTTAAGCACGAAGATGTAAAATACAAACAAATACGCTTTACTGGAAGTCATAGAAACAAGTATGGCTTGAAAACAAATTGTACGAAAGTTTTAAACACCTCCTATCAGCACTTACAGTCAACTTCTGTAACCCTTCATAAAGTTGGCTTCTTATAAGACTGCCTTTTTTGCCTATTTCTTGACATGAAACGGCGATTGGCTGCTACCTAACATATTTGCATGCTCCCATCTACCTTTGCAGTGAATTGCATCCACTTCAATTCTGATTGGCTTTCGGAAATTAGCATTTTCCTCTCCGTGCTTTTAAATTAGTTATTGCAAATATTTAATTTGAACCTTATTAGTGGATCACTCAGAAAACTCAACAACTGGTGCAGGACAGCAAAATTAAAATAAGCTCATCTGAAACCTGGAGACTTTTCACTTAAATTAAGATTTTTAGTTCAATTAAATTACATAAATGATAATCTTTATAAAATAAATTATATTACTTCAAAGCTCAAACACATTAAATCAATACTGATGAGTTAATATCCTCTCCGCTGTTAGGGTGTAAAATCGAAAGATTATTATTCACTATAAAATGTGCAAATTCTCAAAATCTAAAAATACTATCTCCCAATAAAATAAAACTATATTCTCTGTCTCTCCTGGAAACACATCTCCGTACAATAATTCCGAAACTCTACAGATAGCCACAAACTCTTAATTTAAATATAAACACAAAACGCCTCAAAACACCAGGGAAGGATTAACCACACAATAAGAATTCAATCATCAGTGCAAATAAAATTAATAAACCTATCGTATAGTTCAACACACATAAAATTAATTTCTCAGCTTACACCTCCTCTATATCTTTGCTCTTCAGCTTCGATTAGAAAGAATCCATGTTTTTCATACGGATAATATTAGTGACAAGAATACACTACTTAGATACACATAAGCAAAATTACAACTAAAACACATTCATTAATCATTAAGATATTTGGGATATCTGGATCCGATTCCTACATGAGAAAAATTTTCTCAAAAATTCTCTTCCCAATTTAAATACTCAAATCTAAAAACTGAAATTGAGGGACATACAAATTTCCCTCCTGGGTAACACAGGAAATATTTCAGCTCCTAATATTTAGCAAATTATTATTAGCTTAATTTAAAGCATAAATTAACGAATTTATAACAGTTAAATATTAAAGGATTCATTTTCTCAATTATTAATTAAATAAGAAGCAACATTTCAGATTTTTATTTCACATTAAAACGACTGATCATTCCTCAGAAATTACCTATCCAAATGATCAAAAACTAAGGAAAAACCAAAGAAAAATATATCATTCTCAGCGCGCGATCAACGAAAGTTCGAAGGGCTCGGGGAGCTAGTTGACAATTTCCGAATACCGCACGTAGAATTTGGCCCAATAAGTCATCGCTGCTAAAGCTATGTCCGATAACTGCCTCCTCTAACTTAGCTTCATATTTACTTATTTTTTTCATTATTCGCGAACAGTAATTTGGTGAACAGCAAGTCTCGCAAAATCTGCTCCTCTTATTTAAGCACACCAGGAAGTCCAGTTTTTAAAGCATGTCCGAAACTTTATAATTTCCGTCACTAAACCATAGCTGAGAGAAGAACAACGAACTTGAAAACAGGACCGCACGCCACAGGTCGATGATAAGATCCCCCAACAAACAAATTAATTAGAAACAGGACCGCACGCCATAGGTCGATGATAAGACTATAAGACTTCCCAATGAGACAAAGAACTTGGAAAATAGGACTGCGCGTCACAGGTCGATGATAAGATTTCCCAACGAAACAACGAACTTGGCTACAGACCCGCAGGCCCGAAATCGATGATTAGCTGTTTGTTAAGTTTCTATCTGAATCTATGAAGTATAATCATGTTGAATTATTTTTCAACAAAAAAAAAAGGGATGAACAAAAACAAATTCTCCGAGAAGCAGACTGTCTGAGAAAACGCAGGCCCCAATTCAGTTCTTCCAACATAATCGCCGACAAATATCACGAAGAGGAACCGCACTGCCATGCGGTCCAATCACCGCAGCTCGCAAGTCACTGGGAGGCTGTAAATAACCTCCTTTTTTCATTCTTTTACATTTCTTTAGGATGGAAACTTGTCGCTTCTCATCTCGTGCTACAACCTTTAAAATATCGGTTACTCTAACTAACGAACGGCCTCTAAATTCCCAATTGGCTCAATTTAACTGCAAATTAATATTTACCCAATCAAACACTTATTGTTGAAACTCTGGCGGTTAAAACTGTCACCAAACACCACGTGATTTGCGCATGCGTGCAGCCAAAATAAAACAAATCTATAACTGAACTTTAGAACTCGTAATGGACGTTTCAGTTAAAGATGTAACCAGTATCTTCTCTCTGTGTCGTGTATGTAATTAGTTAGTAATGTAAATTAAACGTATCTTATTATCATAGAAGCCTCTCTTTTTTGAGATGAGTAGTGCCTTTGATGTGTGCAATTAATTAAAAATATTCCAGGATATACCTTGGAGAAGAACGAGAAAGAAGATCGTCAGAAAAGGTAAGCCTTTTTTACCTTTTATTCTAAGAATTATTATCTTGTTAATCATAACAACATTTATCTTGAACTCTGTTCAACCAACGAAACAAAGGACAATAATTTACCTTCAAATTTCTAAGAAAAGTCTAACCCCTTTTGCAAGTGACATACCCCCCTTCTTGCGCTGAACTTTAAAGAATGTTTTAACCATAATTATGTCATAGGTGCGACACAAATAGTGATAAACAAATCCCAAAGTTCTCAACTTCAGCAGAAAAATCCCGGTCTCCAATAAGCAAAATATGTGTTCAGTTTGGAAGTAAAAGGAGGCGGGAGCAAGGCTGTTCTCCAACGACCCCTGAATAGGTAGCCTCGTTGCATCGAGCATCACCTTCTTTTTAGCAGCTAAATTCTTTTCGCTAGCTTGTTAGGAGTTTCATCGCTTTCAAATGAAAATTGAATTTAAATAAGAATATAATAAGAATTAATTCACAAATATTAACACATATATTATATCTTCAAAAATTCAATAAACTCTGTAAATTAATACACAACATTTGCATCAAATTACTTTCAGCATTAATGTCTTCTTACCTACATAAAGTTACCGTTTATTCGATACTTGTAACTTATGAAGAAGCCACGGACATATCTTCTTAGAAAACTGTTGGAAAATAAATATAACTGTTCAAAACATATTATAAGTGGGAATCCTTTTGAAATTCCGTTTTGTAAATCTAAATGATAAGAAACTCTGCTACTGAAATAGCAATGTCAATAAAATCCTTCTCAACGTTTCTTTAAAATTAACACTTTATATATTTCTTTTAGAACCATTCTTAACAACGAAGATATCCATATCGATTACGTATTCTTGGGAAAAAGAGAGACGTGCTCCTAGTTTCGATCGAATGTCAAAATTTCTTTCGCGAATATATCATCAGTGCCAATATATCCATCAACCGCATTTCATGAAATATATCCTATAATTTTACGCTACCTGCACAGAATAAAAGAAGAGAATTTTGAAAATGTGTACATGTATGCGTGGCTCTGCGCATACATGTGTGTAGTACACGTACATGTACTACACACATGTACATGTACGTGCAGTGTAGTATATATATTGTGTGTAGTACATGTACGTGCAGTGTAGTATATATATTGTGTGTAGTACATGTACGTGCGTGTTTATATACATATTAATTGTTTCAGAGAATAATTTTATTATCTGGAAGTTTTTAACAGATAATTTTGTAGCCAATTGTTTGCTTAAATTCCAGATATAGCAATGGGTAGATTTAGCTTCAGAATAAGAATTACAATAAGAATGTTGTTAAATAGCAACGTACTCTATTTCCTAGACATAGTTGTATACTTTATACTAGAGAAAAATGAAGTTGATAAATTTATGAAACTAGTTTCAATATTAGAGGCGGGATGGATTCGTAAATACAAACTCAATTTTTTTTTATCTATTAACCGTATAAGGCATTTCTCCTGCCTTCTTCGCATGCCTTTATGGTGTAGTGGTCAGCACGCTCGACACGTAACCGAGAGGTCCGTGGTTCAATTCCCGGCAAAGGCGTTGCTCATTTATTCATCTCTCCCGCTTCCGAAATAACCTAATGTCTCTACACTGGCGCCCGAACTAAAATGGTGGTGGATAATAATTCTCCACCACCTGGATTTGGCGATTGGCCAGGGGCCCTTTAAAAGGGGGAGTATATAAGGCATTCCTCCCACCTTTTTCGCATACCTTCTTCGTGGTGTAGTGGTCAGCATACTAGACGAGTAACCGAAAGGTCCGTGGTTCGATTCACGATGAAGGCGTTGCCTATTTATTCACCTCTCCTGCTTCCGGTATAACCTGATGTCTTTATAACCGCATACACAGGAAAATGTCCAATTAGTAATATGTTTATAATTAAAAACTGTTTCGATTAAAATAAAAAAAAATATTTCAATGATCATCTTTACCACTGAAAGAAAGACACACATTCATTCTTATTTTTTACTTTAAAAAAAATTGTAAAATGTTCCTTCTCAACATCCATTCAGCTATCAATATCGAATCCCTCATTATTAAACAATCAATTCCAAAGCAAAACTAGTTTTCATCTACATGCTAACCCCAAACTGATCCGCGGGGATTGGCTGTTTTATATAATGTGACAAAATAAAAAAAATTGTAATAAAGGTTTTTTAAATGCTACTTATAATGTAATTTAATATCTTTATTAAATTTTTCGAGAACCCATTGGAGCTGCCAAATACTAAAATAAACAGGCGAATTCGGATGGAGCTCTTCAATACTAACATAGCTAGTTAAAATATGATACGTAAAATAAACGGAGGAGTTTGCTCATTTGAAGATGAATGGGCAGCTGAGAGTAAACTCGTTTTAACACACTAATTTTAAAACAATATTTCAAGCCTTTTAAAAATAACTACCGAAAATAAGCTCCTTCCCTCCTATGCAAATTCTCTCTTGTATTTAAGATACGTTTTAGGAAGTAAAAATGTAAGTAAATATTTGATGAGAGCATTGTTATAATCAGAGTTTTTTTAATTTTGATTTAAATGAGAGGTAATTTATCTAATTAAATAAAATGCTATGTTATTAAAAGGCAGAAAATGAAAGGCCGCCCAGATGGTATAGTGGTTAGGGAAACCGACAGCCATATCAAAGGAACTGAGTTCGAATCCTAGCAAAGACATGTTTTTAACAGTTCGTCCATTCGTAGTAAGCAACGATGGCCGCCTGTTTGATGCCTCCACAATAAAATGGTCCCCACGTTGGCCTTGGGACTGACCACTGTCGAATAGGCAAGTGTACACCTTAGATTAATGAAAAATATAGAAAAGGCAGTGATGCTATTTGTATGATACTTATTTGTTTCAGGCTTACTGGATATAGTCTGGTGGATATAGGTCTAAACCGAAATCGCTCAGCTAAATGTAACTGTTGTATTTAGCAGTGAAGTGTGCAGTTTATATACATACCAATTTTCAAAAATTCAAATAAATTTTCAAATGATGATAACAACAATAATAATTTGATAATAACAATTCACCTATCTGCTTGCGCATCCAATCGACACCTGAAATTACTCAAAAATAGACAAAAGAACATTAAATGCAGACTCACATTTGCATGTCGCCGCAAATGAATGATAACAACTAGCACCTTGTTATTGTTGTTGCCAATCTCACTTATCTGACAACGTTCAACAGAAGCCCACGACATTCAACGTAGCAAGGAGTGAAATGGCATGTCATTGGCAAAAGCCTTGAGCATCATGGTAGTTGACAGCCCGACATTTGCTCGTTTCCGGAGAAACCACTGCAAAGGATGAGTCCTAGGGTCTTCTACCTCTTTTTCCCTACTACTAACCATTCGAGAGGACTTTCGGCTACCCTCGTACTTAGAATGTCCCCGTGCCGAACAGACACTATGCATTTACAAACGGACCCTTCGGTACGACAGTCAGAGTCATTAATAACTATACCGGTGGGTCAGCGTTAGAGCCTTTTCTCTACGGTTTGGAAACATAATCATTGCTGAACACGAATATTGTTCCAAAGTATTGCTTTATAACTGCATTTGAAGAACTTGACTTTTGTGCAGTTCTAAAAGATCTTCGTTCATTTGGTCAGTTGTTCGTCATTTGACATATTATCCAGATATAAAGTTATTATGTCTTTAAACCACGTTTTCGAAGTTTTTCTCCTTTAACCATCAAATGACTTTCTAAAATCCTTAAAAATGATCCACATTTTCTTCACATACATTTGGAATTAAAGACTTATTAGTATCAACCATTTCTTCGAGTGATGAGAATCAGAAGGATGCCATCTTCTAACTCGTCCAAACCAAAGTTGTAACTTCTCTGAAACTGTTTATCCTGTGGCGGAATATCGATTCGTTTAGAATTTTCTCTTCTTTACCTTCAGGCAATGCATGACTCAAATAGGCTAATATTTGCTACCATTCTTGTGACTGCATTTTTCCAACCAGATTATAGCTTTTTTGCCCCTTAGAAAAGCTTTGAGTTCTAACCTTTAAAAAATATCGTTGAATATTTTCACGTGATAGCCGACGAAGCTCTCCATAGCAAAACCAAAACCGAATGTTCAGTTGCAAACTAATTATAATAATACATTTCGTAATTTAATTGTATAATAAACAATAATGCTCTGCCATTTATTCGTAGAATGACAAGCAGTTCATTTAATATAGACTAAATGAAGATTATATGACAAAATTCCCAATATGTGTATTATTGTAAGTATATAAAATAATGCATAGTCAGACTATATTCATCAACACTAGTAATAAACAGAATTTTACGAGCATATAATAACTACACTTTCTTCGAAAAATTAAGTTCAAAATTTGTAACTAGCATTATAGCAATGAGCTCTCTAATTTTTGAGATTTGCGTAAGCATTTTCTTTAACAGACTCAAAATGTATGCAGGCACCTAATACTATCGCAATTATTACACAGCGCGCTTAATTACCTCTAACTATAATTTTCCAGATTCGTGATCACATTTCGAGAAATTGAATGGAATAACGCACAGTTCTTGATGGGTAAAGTTATATAACACATTTTGGTAAATATTCCAAATACAAATTTTTATATGTCATCTACAAAAAGTAAAAAAAGAGAGAATAAAATTGCTTTGGACAGTCGAATTATACTAAACAAAATTATTTTGTTAAGTAATCAAAATTACCGACTTATCACAAACATTTGGAGATCATGAAGAATTTGGATCATAAATATTTTAGATAATACCAGCATAAACAAACAAAATCCTGTATAATAATTATAATCGTATGACTTAGAGTCATTAGAAGTTTTCGATGTCAGGAAGCTGAAAAATTTTCAATGCTGTCACCGAGAATCGCTCCGTGAACCTCTAGAATACGCATCAAGTATGTATGATTCCAATTACACCACGAAGGCATGGGTTGCTTTTATCGTATTGAGTCATATACTTTGGTTATTTTGTTCCAAGCAACTTTTGAATATTGTTGAACTTTTTTTAAGATCTTCAGTGGAATGTGGGAGATTTTTCAAATAGAAAGAAAAAATAAATAAACTGTGTGCTATCTTTGGCCACAGTTCATCTAATGACCTAACAATTTGCAGCCTAAACGCCTATGTGTGCAATAAAGGTAGCTTTGTCCTCTGCGCTTGTGAGGTACATTTGTCTAGCAAATGAAAGGTATCGAGTTTGACTTCCAGTGAGGACAAGATTAATTTTGTAAGATTCCTGCTCACACATGCGAAAACAACTTACAATTTTATGGTTTTAAACTGAAATTATGGATACTACCAAGTAATTTAATTGTGCAATCGATTTGGAATACTCCTATAGAATGAAATGTTAATTATATACAACCAATAATAATGTACAAGTATAAAACAAGCGCCAGTATGTAATTTTGCCTATAATCTAAATTATACTATATGATGTAAATACCGAACACTCTAGTCTTTCTTAGAACATAAATCTGAAGCAATTAAAAATATCCATTAACAAAAATTCTCTAAAACAAACATGCATGTCGTTTTTCGATGAATAAGAGAGATATTAGAGAACAAGATGTATTAACTTTATTATTTCGACCAAAAATAAATAAAATTACTGCTTTTATCGAAGAAGTATTTCCTTTGTCTTATTACATGAAATTTATTAATTAAATATGTTATTAATATATCTTATAGTAATATTCCAAATTACGTCGTGGTCCATATTACCCCTCTTCACATAACTGCCACAAGTATTGTAATGCATTATGAGTAAGGACTGCCAGTCAATAATTAAATCAATATATTAATTTGTTATGTTTTAAATGAAAGCACTTAAGTGAACAAAACCGCTATAATGGTGATGTATCCTGTAAAATGGTTACAATGGGGAAGTGTTAAGTATATATTCAAAAAATTATAAAAATCAATTGGCATGTGAGGAATAATATCCTATTTTACAATTTTAGTTCTTAATCCTAAGCAGAAGAAACAACAAGATACACAAATAAAACTTTCTTCACAGGTATCACAGTTAAAATTATCCTAGCAACATTAAAGCAAGCATTTGAAAAAACAAACATATTTATAACATAATTTGAATGAGTTCTAAATTAATCGCAATTTATATTTTCTTCCAAATATTCCACCTAAATCAATATAATTTCGAAATCTCCTCCAAGAGTAGTATATAAACATGGATGAATGTTAACGTTAATATGTAGAAATGATTTTTTTCCGTTTAATTGGAATACCTACTAACTTTAGAACTGATAACGGTATGTAAAGCTGATTTAAAATTGTTCCCGAACTGATAAAGGGATCTTGAGTATAACGAAAAAGGACCTGTGATATACTTTTTCCTTCTAGCTGTACTCATGTATTTTCTATTAAAACACTTTTATAAACCAATCAGGAACCTGTAACCAATCAGGAAGAATTCCCATAAAAGATATGCCAGACCAATACACAAATTAGAACGCTGTTGATATACCGAAGCATAAAGAAGTCACGAGAGTATACTAATCACTTAACCGAAGCTTTTCGATTAGTACTAAGTAAGACTCCAGAAGAAATCACTGATTATTTGCTTTATGATTACTTTTGAAGGACTTTAGGAGATTAATAGGGTACCTCGCGTGTAATACTATTTTCGATTTAGGACAAATATCATGTTATGAGTAATCGTGTTATATGGAAAATTTAAATTCGGAGCAACATCGAATGTAATGCTTGTAATTTTTTGCCGCGCATATAATAAAAAAATAAATAAAATTATAGAGAATTTAAAGTTTTACCAGTCAGAAGAAAATACTGTCGTTGCTGGGATTCCAACCACGGATTTTTCAATGGTCCTGGACCTGCTAACTTCTGATATACAGTACGGTCTGCAGAAAGCATTACTTTCTTCCCCTGAAAGACTACTGAAGAAAAGAGCGAAAGTTAATGGAATAACAAGGTGACCTATCATCCATACTATTTTGGCTCGAGAGCCATTGTTGACATAATTAGACCTTTCAGAGCCAGAAAACATTCAAAGTTAATTGTTGGAGTTTTTCTAACTTAAGTGTTTACGTTTTAAAATTTAATAATTAGGACACTTGAAAATCAAAATTTTGATAACAATTCTAAATCACATGAATATCACAAATATTGCATGGGCGTAAAAGTTTGTGACATACATGATAAACAACATATAGACTGTAAAACTTGGGTGTTCAAATAAACAGAAAATAGTGACCAAATCAACTCCAACAGAGTAATTAAATTATGCGTTGTGTTCACTTAAAATACTATTGGGTCCAGTGTTCTAAATTAAAAAGTGAAAACATTACACGAGATGTTAAATTAAATATAGGATTTATTAAGAGATAAACTTACTTAATACAAATTTTACATAGGTGAGGGTGGTGGTGTTTCAGAAAGAAAAAATTAAATTTTCATACCGATTTTGACAATGGAAAGGGTACATGAAGATACGTGGATACAAAATCATGGCAGTAGACGTCAACAAAAATTTTCTTGGTTTGCCATTTCACTTGCTTTCTATAAGGAGAGAAAAAGAATATAATTAGTTATAGAAATGTTTTGTCTTTTTCGTCGCCCAACATAGGAGCCTACTCTCATCCATTTCTTCGGACATCGTTCTATGATAACGCAGACAGCTAAAGCGACAGTTTACTCGTCTGTTGACACCTTCAGTCTTTTTCTTTCTCCCGTCTGCCAACGTCTCTCTCTGTCCCTCGTAGATCGCTCCAAGCCTTTTTCTTCCCTTCGCCAAATCTCGTTTGGCGATCCTAGATGGTACAAGACAGGCCAATTGCACGGCAACCCCAGGGAGAAAAAAGCACACAGGAAGGTGAAGCCAGGTAGTTTGAACTCCTGAAATTGGCGAATAATCGCTGAACCTCCAAGGTCATCAACCTGTCAGCAGAATAAGCCTCGTCTCGGGGTCCCAATCCAGCATTGAAAAAGCCTGCAAGTAAGAAAATCACCCCGCCCCTCGACCTTGGCGTAGCTTAAGGAAAGTTGAAATTACCCTCTCCAGCAGGGTTCAGAAGTTTCCATTTATGACAGATGCTTCCCAGACCACTGTCTGGCGGGTGAAGAAATTCGAAAACAAGATCATCAATCTTGATTCCCCAAAAGGCAAAGATTTCGAAAGAATAAAGGATTAGTTTTTTTAAAATACTAATTAATACAAGACTGAAGAAAAGTACCTCAATTAAAATATAATAATCACACAGATAAATTTCTTAGGTTTTCTACCACACGAAACACGACCACCATAGTCAGAAAATAAAAAATTACTTTAATTAAAATATAATAATCATGTAGGAAAAATTTTATGTTTTCCACAACACCAAAACGACCACCATAGTCAGAAAATATGGATCCCAAATTTAGCAGAAAAGGGGGCACAATAAAACTTAATTAAAACTTTAAACACCAACTTGTGTAAACAAAACTTTAAAAGAGCATTAAAAAAATTGACCTTAAGGGTCAACTTAACAAGAGATTAAACATTAAGCAACCAAGTTAAGAAAAGTATTAACTAAACAAAAATTTTAAATAGTTAACCAACTACTAAAAGTAAAAGAAAAATTAATTACTCAAGCAACTTAAAAACAGAGTTAACCAAAACTGTCAAGAAAAAAATTAAATGACAACAATTACGTTTCAACAAGGCAAAGAAACTTAAGTTCAACTACAAAATAAAAACAAATCAATAACCTTTAAGTCTGATAGCAGAACTAAGTTAAATCACTACAATTAAGACATTTCAATTCACAACTGAAATATGTAATACATAACATAATCGTACTTTGGCTGCGATTCGAATGATATATCATCCAGTTACCTGAACGTTTTAACTACTCACGTATAAAAGAAAGCGGTAGATTTTCATAAATTTGATACATAAAACCCTTAAGAAAACCGAAGCATTCGCTAACCTGCATGCTTAAATACCGAAACGCCCGTCTCCGTTCACTACCCGTCTCGTCCGTTTCCTCCCCTCCTCGTCCATTAATGCCCAAGAGGTGTGAAGATTTCAAAACACAGCCTTTCTTTTTCCTAACAAAGAAGCTTCCATTAGACTTTTAGGACAACCTACAAAAGGTGTTCCAGCGGACTTGCCTGTTTATCACGTCAAATACTGTGCTAGAGGTCTGATGAAAAATAGACTGTGTGTCTTCATTTTTAACAGTATCATTCGAGAGCAAGATTCACTTTCTGGTTACCAAACTTCAATTTCACTAGTTCGAGAAGTTCCATACGAGAGAAGTGTAACTCGTATTGATTATTTTTTGCCTTTTTTTCTTTCCCTGATGCGTCCGCCTAACTAATAATTTTTTGTTGAACAGATAAAAAATTTGAGAAGTTCTCATGCTATAAAATTTAACATCCTAAATTATTATCCATTGAGAAGTATGAAATAATGTTTAATAAAACAAATGATAATGCCTCTCCGCCGGCATGGCTGAGGATCTAGAAATCCTCTTCGAGAGAAGGTTTTGTTATTTAATACTTATCTTAATTGTAATACTTATCTTAATTCAGTTGTCGGTATTTGATTTTATCAATTTGCTCTCTTCAAAGCAATTGTTGATAGTTAACTTTTTTAAAGCAGCCTTTGGTTAACTTAAATTTAAGTTTGCTAGTGTTAATTTTTTCCTTTTTAAGTGTAGTTTAGTTAACTTTTAATTTTGTGTTTTGAACATAAAACTTAACTTGGTTTTATTTGTATTGTTCTGGTATATTGTTGTTTAGGTTTAACCCTTAAGATCATTTTACTTTTAAAGTTCTCTGATTGTTACACTAGTTTGGTGTGTAAAAATTAATTAAGTTTCTGTTTAACATTTATTCCTCTTTCTGGTAAAGTTTATGAATCCATATGTTCTGACTCTGGTGGTAACGTCGACTATGGTGTTGAAGAAAGGTAGTTTTTTAAAAAAATATTACTCATCCGAATAACTGTGTAATTATTATATTTCAACTGTAAAAATATTTTTATATTTCATTCACTTGAATTAGTCAAGTCCCAGATTTTTGCAATTCATTTACTTTTAAATTGTTTAATTTTGGGGAAAACTAACTTGATTTGTTTTCCGACAATTTGTTGGAGGGGGAAATCTTTCCGTTTCTTAGAATTCTTATCTCAGGCAGACAGTGTCTTGGAATTCTTTTGCTAACATTTCAACACCTATGCGGTTTTGCACCCTTCTCTTCTGCATGCATTTATTTTACGAGGAATTACTTATGGGGCTGAAACCGGTGGCCGTTAAGCTTCTACACATGTAAGGGTGACATCCTACGAGAGGTTAGGAAAGGAATTTTGTTTACGACGTTCTCAGCGAAGGGGTTTTGACCTCGCGCTTTCGCCTTGACGACTGTACTTCAAGTTTCAGAGATGTCCACCAACTGCTGGTTTCCATAGAAGACTTTTCTCGACCTCCAGCCCACGTTTCATCTTGTGATTGCAAAACATTTGGCGACCACGTTTACATCACGCATCGCCAAACACGAAGGGCTCTCCAGAGGAAAACAAGGCGCCGGTAGCATGGTTCGAGAGAGAGATCTAGATCGAGACACAGCTGCGGAGAACAAAAAAATTGGAGTCGTGAAGTAACATCGAGAGAGGCCTCAAGAAACTTGGGACTGAAAAAATGGCATTCAGATGGATTGCTGAGGAGCATCCTCCGGTTGGAAGCGACAGAAGGGCAGTCCACGGCGGAATTTTGAGTGAAGTGCCTGGCCTCGGATTACGATACTCTTTTTAGTGTAACTAATTGCTTACACCTTTCCTTTTAATTTTAGAGATTGCCACTTCCCTTCTGGATGGGTTTGTTTCCCCGCGAAGTTTCCTGTTCGTGATTCTTGAAAGATGTGTGAAAATGTTCAGAGTCCTAAAGCATTAAACAAGGTGGGCCCACAGCACTTTTGAGAATTTTAAATAATTTAGACAGGGTATGTTTCATATTTTCTCATAGTTAACGTACCTACATAACCTACAGTGCACTATGAGCACTTCAAATTAACTGGTTATAACAATTTTAATGTTTAACTCTAAATAAATGTTTCAGATTTACTTTCCTAACTTTTTGTATTAATTTTAATTTTTAGAACACTGAAAATATTTAACTATTAAAATAGGTATTGTTATTTATACACAATGCCATTTTTTTTCCAATTCGATAAAATACTGTTACACCCATATTTTGCATTGATATGTTTTTGACACATCTTATTCAGTGCATTATTTAGCACTGATATGTTTTTACACTTTGTACTTTGCTCAGCACAACATAACTCTGTGCCCTTGAATCGCATGTACAATCATGGCAATGATAAGTAGTAAAGTATGTTAATGTTTATATTAAATATGTAACATTTTTCTCCAGGGAGAAGTAGTATTTAGGATATTAGTTGCTTTCTGTTACGATTAGATGGAATTAATTATACTCTAAAACATTATAATTTTTAAAGAGTACCCTATACCAATAACATTTCTTAAATTTTATGCTTAACGTGTAAACCCTTAACTTTAGAAAACGAAATTAGAAATGTAATAGTAAAGTTGAGTCTGTCAATTGTTTTAATATTTATCCTTATTGACTTCTAATGGTTTATATGTTGAATTTGTTAGTTGTTAGCCGCAATATATTTTTACCTCATAGTCTGAGTATTTTCTATAAATGAATGTCTGGCCATTCAACCGGGTCTAACCAGCAAACAAATTAAACACAACGCAAGTGGTATCACATACTCGGTTTATTATGCGTTAAATGGTTGATTTTGATTTTTGTATTTGAATTATGACTTTAAAATATGATTGGTGCCACCCACTCAGTGGGAATCCTCAACTGAAAACATTGCCCACTACGAAATATGTGTGCTTATGAATTTTAGGTACCCTCATTTTGAGTTTTTTTACAGGAATAATGTAATGAATTTCTGGATAAAATAGCATTAATTACAATGCTTCTAATTTTAAAGAAAATCTCTGACAAAAATTTAAAATATTTAGTAGCATTTTATAGAAATCTAGAAGAATAAAGAGGTAGGTACATTCTTATGAGCATTAACATTTTAAGTATTAGATTTTCCACATCATTTGACTCGGTATGATGAGGAATGTTAGAGGTCTAGAGCTTTCATAATCCTATAAAATGCGTTTTTTGTCCGAGATATGTATAATATTCCGAGGAGCACCTTTGAACTTACATTATTCTAAACACAGGATGATCAATCTTTTCAATGAATATCTCTTAAAGATTTCGGAATTCGCTGACAAACTGGGTAAATGAAAAAATGTGTTATGCATGTATGGCATCCTACCCGTTCAATTCTTCACAGAAATGCACACTACAACAGTCAAATGTTAATAAAATGGAATATCACTCACAAATAAACATCACTAAAAAAGCATAACCGAAGCTATGGAAAATTCAGAGATTCACTTATACAGATAATGTACTGAAGAATACCTACAATATAATCAAAAGTTTATCTGGCGTAAAATGAAATTTTTAAGGAAAAATATAAAACACAACATGAATAACGTATGAGCTAGTAAAAAGAATTCGAAATTGTCTTTCTATTTTAGTTTTAAAGATGAGAAACTAGGGAGGAACGCCAACTCTCTCACCCTTTTTAGATTTCCCACTTATATACTTGGAGGAAATTTAGAAATCTTGAAAATTTTCCATCTTGAGATTCGACTGAAATACGCGCTTTGATATGAGGTCAAATCGTGTATCTTGTCTAGAAAATGTAATATTTACTTAGGTAGAATTGACGGTTTTCTAGATAAATTCTAACTTTTCTACTTTTACTTTGTAGATATTTGTGTGTTTCTATACGAGAGCATAATATCCGTTGCATTTCAATGTGCATACAGTCATTGGAAGTGAATTAAATTTCATTTAGCACTTCGTGACTAATGAATTTTTGATAATGATTTGTTTGAAGCCTTTGCGGTAACATTATATTTTGAAATGTTGTGCGCAAAAAAGTTTTACTTTTTTTTAAATTTTGTTGTGACTAACCGTTTTCTTAGTCACTACCATATCAGTAAATTTTCTGTTATCGGAACCGGATTAAGATATCGCCAAAAGCTGACAATCTGACGGAAAATTCGAAGCACAAATGTAATTTCAAAAATATTAAAGATACGGTTAAGCTGAAGATAAATCCAAGTGAAAACATAACAATAGATATTCGTAAAATTTGAAATGTTTAACGTAATCTAAACATGTTGTCAGAGAAATTTAAAAAAATTAATTTTATGGGTTTAGGTGCATGTTTTTTCAGACTGAATAATTTCTTGTACCTGAAGAAATTGTATGGAAGATGATTCATCATTAGGCAAGTCCAAAGTTTTAAATCCATGGTAAGTACAATAATAATATAAGCACAAGTGACCGTTACATATTTAGAATTTGCATTCTCGTTGTCAATTTTGAAAAGATATTCTGAACATATGGAAAATCCCGTCGATCACAAGAGACGGCGCCAATCGCGCTAAACCCTCGAACCACGTTCTCTTTCGAACTGACACTCACTTCGTTCAAGTCTTAACGTTGCAACGCCTTTGCTTCTCAGTTTTTAAATAAAGCGCCATATCGTGGCCAGTAACACATTTTGTAGGCCGGTAAGATTCCATAGCTTTGGAAATATTCAACAGTATGATCTTCTGTAGTAGGCAGGTCCCAAATTTTAATCATTTCGTTTTCGAAAATGCGTGATAGAGGGTAAAAAAGGAGTCTTTTCTCAAGAATAATAATTAACAAGTGTAATCAAGGTTACACCAAACTCAACGCGTTTGAAGAAGACTTTTCCATTTTTGGCGAAAAACGCGTAGTTTGGCGTCTTTTTTTTAATAGGCAAAAATGGTCGACGGGTTTTTACGTAAGTACCAGCTATTCTTTTACTTTTCCTAAAAAAGTTAACATTGTAGCGACCTTAGAAGTAAACATTGGAAACTTCATATAGACCAATCTCTTGGCGAGTTTAGCAAAACATTTGGTGACGACTACAGTCCCGATAACAGAACATTTTCTCAAGCGAAAAGCAAAATTTTACCCAGGTGGAGCAAAATCTATGCATTTGCACTGTATATTCCCATAAATTCTTTCATTTCAAGCACATTACTTATTTCTTTCCAAACAACTTCAATTCATGAAGTATTTGTGCTTTCAGAATATCCACTATTGTCCCTTATGTATCGCCTACCACAGAGCCTGATTTCTTGATGGAAATGTATTACCATGATTCGATATCTTTAACAATATCAAGCAAATGTACGCTTATTACTTCTAATTCTTCACAATCATTGCAATCGCTTTGACAAATAGGCTTCACTATTCGCATACATGACAGCGCTTACTTCACTATACATTCTTTTTCTTTAAGTAAATATATATACTGGATGGTTTTCACATTCAATACAGCAACAGCCTATCAAATACTAAGTCGAAAGAATCCGAATTAGAAATAGCAATTTTTTTTGTTTGTAAAAATATATTAAATGTAACTCTAGTCTCATAACTATAACTTTAGTCAAATTTCCGCACCATCGCTGTTTTGTATGGAATTCATCACTGTTTGTTATGGAAAACTATTTGGCATCACTGTTTGACATGATGAGTTCCGCAAAGGTTAAAATTTTTCCATTTTGCATTTTTGCATTAGCCCTTGGCAAATTAATAATTTTAATACTTTAATTGTTTTGATAGCTATGAATCACGTTTGAATAATATCTGAAAGTTTAAAATATCCTTCTTAGTATGTGTTATACATTCTGAAATTTAATTATATGTATAAAATCAAAATTTTGATTCTTTAATTCGTTTACGTTTAGAGGCAGCGAAAGCTGTAATTAGAAATCATGAAATAATTTCTATGCGTCACAGCAAAATTTACTTTTTATATTAATATTCATTACCTAAAGTGATGAAGAAGACTTATCACAAAGTTGTGTTTTAAGATAATATAAACCTGTATTCGTCTAAGTACAATGCACGTACCAATGCATACAAAATAAATATTAGTTGAAAGGTTCAGACATAACTCTGTAATCCTTATATCAGAAAAAATAACTTCGTGTAGTTTAATAGTAAATAGAAAAAAATCTGATGTTTCTCCTAATTCCTTGTTTTAGACAGCAAAGTGACACTTACATTTAATCCTATGAAAACAATATCTAACTTGTTGTTCCAATAACTATGAATCATTAATACAAAATTTTAAAATTATGTTCCATTATGTACAGTTGATTATGCGTAAAAAGGGATTTTTCTAGATTTATATTAGTATAATCCAATGTTTGCCCCTTTGTTTTTTTTCATTCAGTTTGCATTTTATTGTGCAGTTGAATAACGTATACTTTAATTCCTTTTAAATTAAAGAGAATTAAGTGTTTATATTATATTTAAAATAAATACTTTGAAATGAATATCATAATTTAATTTTCTTCTATGTTATTTTTATATTATGAATAAATCTAAATTCATTTTGATCAGCATATATAAGGTATACCCATGATATTTAGGTATGAGTAAATAACAATCTTTAGTTTTTGGAATTACAGCTGAACAAAGATTACCGTGCGTTTTGAGATAAGAATTAAATCAACAGATAATTTCGAATTTTCTGTTTGCTCTTCCGCTCGTCATCAGCAACAGTGCCAGAGATTAATAAGTGTTCTTTTTAGTAACATGCATGCACTATAAGAGTTTTGAAGTTCTCAAATGAAACTCTGTTATTAAAATCAGTCTTTTCTACGGCTTGATATAAAAACATATCTTGCCAAGATATAACAAAAATATTCCTAATATGTGTTGCATTATTTTGAACTCTTATTATAGGGATTTTATACCTTTTTTCTGAAAATCTGCTAACTGTCCTGAGTAAAGTACTACTTCCGGTTAGTACACATATATACAAACAAAATTTAATACCTTATTCTCACTCATAATTTTATGCCCATTGTATATGCATAGTTGAGTTTTATATACAAATATGAAGTTTATATACGAATATACGTTTATTATTTATTCGTATATACGTTTTATATACGAATAAAGTTTTGGATTATATTACAATTTTTCACGAAAATCTGTTCAGAACTTAGAGAACAGTATCATTTCAAGTTTTGCCAATTTTATCCAAAATCTAAAACGGTATTTCCATTGATGTGGCTTAATACTACAGTTGAAACATTTTGGGCTATATTTTAATACAACTTTTCTTTAAAGCCTATTATGGGCTTCAAGTAAAATGCCACTTCCTTTTATTCATTAAACTATTACTGACTTCAAGTAAAGTACCATTTTCGGTTAGCTAATTTTATCCTCAATATAATCAACTCTTTTGTATAAATGCAGGAAGGTAAATTACGGAAATCGAAATTTTTGTTAATGTGATATAAGAGCTATCGTGAAAGAAAAATTCGTTATATACGTTCACGCAAACGTACAAACTAACGGACATCATTGTAAAAATAGTCAAAAAGTGTTATGGGGACCCTTATTATTGCTTTTTCACTGAAGTCACTATTCATTATCACATTTTTGGACCGACAATATTACCTCCATTATCTACGGTGGCGGTGGTATGAAGTATTTAATGCAACAGTCAGCACTACTAAACAAAAAGGTAGGGTTGCCAGATTGGCGACTTTATCGCCCATTTGGTGACCAAATTGGCGATAACCCATGGTCCAATCGGGAAGCTTCTAGAATAACTTCCTGTCGAGATATTTCTCGAAACCTGTGGAACCTAAGGAAAAGCTATATAAACCCTTGCGTTTCTGAGAGCCGGCAGTGTGATTAATTGTGATTAGTGTGAGAATAGCTGCTTACTGTGAGTGCTAAGCTACGCGAGAGTTTTGTGAACGGAAAGCTATCGAGATAGTGCTTTGCCGTGAAGCTACCTTTACAGTATAGCTTGACAGTGTATTGGTGATTGTTCCACGGTGTTTATTATAAGTCTAGTGTTGCCGTGAAGCTACCTTTACAGTTACAGCCTGAAGCTGTGTGGCTGATTGTTCAGCGTATTTATTGTAGATTTTCGACGCTTTTAATGGTAATTTTGGAACTGTGCTGTAAATAGTGATTCTTGTAAATAAATTGTGCTTTTTATTGTTCTGCATCGTGTCTTCATCGGATAGTCTCAAATCCACGAACCCGTATAAACGCAACAATATGTTTACTATTATATCTGTATACGAGTATAGGCTAGAGGGATGTGGAAAGAGCCATATATTTGTTCTTTTGACCAAGCAAAATAGCTTTCATGTCTAGTACTACACGTCTTCCTCGTTCATCACCATAGTAACACAACTTTGATCATGATAAAGTTCCTCAAAAGAAACTATAACAATGCTAAGATTTTCCGTTATTTGTGCTAATTATTGCATTGAATTTCTTGATGTTTTACTATAACTCTTCAGTTATCATGCAAAACCATCTAAACATAAAAAAATAAATCCTAAAATCCATCTTTCCTTACACACACTTTCCTCAATGAAGAAAATCCATGATTATTTAAAACTAAATTCATAGAGATTGTATATTTCAGATTATTTATAAACTATCTAAATATGATTGCTTCCCATAACGTGAAACTAAACATTTCAAAGGAAAAGAAAACTTGAATAAGTAGCTTAAATGAATTAAAAACATCAGTCTTAAATAAACTGAAAAATTATTGAATTTTGTAGTAGCCGTTCTTTAACGCCAGTATAACTAAAAGATGAGATACATGTTTACTCCCGAGACAACACGTTCTAAGGAATATAAATTGAAAATCTATAAGTTAAACAAAAAAGCGCCTCCGGTAAAAATCTTGAATGCGAATGAAACATGCTTTTGTTTACGTTCGATCCATTTTCTGAATAAACACTCAAGCGCAACCATAGAAGGACGTTTTTTCTTCGAATGCAATTTCTGCAAATACAATTTGCTACAAGGAAGACGCGATTTGCCTTCGCGAAAACGATGTTCAAGCGAAGAAAGATTTGTTTGAATTGCATTTTTACAGAGTAGTCGCGATGCTACCAAAATATTGACAAATATTGTGAGTTTTAATTAACTCGAAAAGTTGTTTTTCTTAAAGGAATGCAGTTTTTGAAAGTTTGAAATTTTTTGTAAGAGTATTCGCTTCAGTTTTTTTAAAGTTAATGTGATCTTTTTTTATATATAAAATAGTAGATGCATGCACGCAAATGCAAGTAAAAAATCTTCTGGGTTGCATGCTATGTAATTATACCTGAGGGAAAAAATGATAAGAATTCTAGAAGCTTGAAATTTTGTTTTATTAAAAGTAAATTGAAAATTATGAAGCTTCTCAAATATTAAATATTAATATACAAATACGTAACTAGATAAGCATGTTAAATGTCTTCAGCAATATATGTAAAATTTACATATTTTATCACATATAAATCAATTGTATAAGGAAAAAAATGTAATATTTTTCAATTTATATTTCGTGATTTATTACACTTCTTTGTCAGTAATACAACGTAATAGTAATAAAAAGGATATGGAAATAATTTTCCATTTCCGTACTTGGAAAATCTAAACTATCTTTTACTAATTAAAATAAAACAATCTAGAACCCCTTTTAAGTTTAACATAAGATGTCTTAAATGCAAATAACAAATGACTTAATAAAAGTGTTACAGTCTGGGATACAGTCGCAACTAAATGCGAGCAATGCCCCACATAATCCTAAACCATACAGCCCCTGTGCATGTGATGTGTTATTTCTGAATACGCAAAGCATCTTAAAGCTACTGTTAGTGTTAAGACGTAGCGTTAGCAGGCACTTACGCCAAGAGTATGTCAAGTGATAGTACGTACTAAAACAAGGACTAATGCAAAATTATGCGAGGTTAACTCACACTTAAGCAAAGAATGTTCCCCGTGTAAACATGTAAGGTATCAAGCACTTTAAAGAAATATCAAGTGAAAACTCCTAATGTTATCCACACACAAACACAAAGAAACCAAGTGAAAAATATAACTTTATGCCACAGCAAAGGATAAGCGAAGTTAAAACACGTAACGTAATCACATATACACTCACGTTTGTGAAAATTGCAACACCATGAAGGACTTACGCGAGTGAGCTGAAATTTTCAGGAAATGCAAAGTAGCGCATGATATGCAAATGATTAGAATTGCAAATCCGTAGCGCATGCGTATGCTGAGCAGCGCCCTCTGAACGGCTGATGGATCCGAATAAATAGACGGCTGTAGCGACGCGTGTATGGTTATCGGTGGTTATCTACTAGTGGTAAACGTTAACTCAATCTGTACTTATGCCTCGTCGACGAAAGAGAGCGAGATTTGAACAACTTACAGAGTTTGAACGAGGGAGAATCATCGGCCTTCGTGAAGCTGGATTGTCGTATCGTGCAGTAGCCTCTCGTGTGCAGCGTAACAGCAGCACAGTGATGCGCGTTTGGAAGCAGTGGACGGACGAGTGTCGGACAACTCGGAAATCCGGGAGTGGACCCCGAAATGTGACGTCAGCTCGCGATGATAGACACCTGGTCCGCATGGCGCGGACGGACCGTACAGCTTCCTCTAGACAATTGGCAGCACTGTGGTCAATAGCTACAGGTGTTTCATTGTGTGCTTCATCAATTCGTAGACGTCTGCTGCAGTGTGGACTGCGCGCACGGACTCCTTTATACAGGATCCCCCTAACGCACGACCATCGCCGCCTGCGGCTACAATGGGCCAATCAGCATAGAGACTGGCGTGCTGATTGGCAGCATGTCGTGTTTTCTGACGAATCCCGCTTTAATTTGTGGTACCATGATGGCCGCATTCGTGTCAGACGCTATGCCGGTGAACGCCACCTTCCGGAGTGCATTATCGAACGCCACAGTGGACGAACACCCGGAGTTATGGTCTGGGGCGCCATAGCATATCATAGACGATCTCAATTGCTACGAATTGTGGGCAATCTGAACAGCAACCGGTATATCCGTGAAGTTCTACAGCCCGAAGCTGTTCCCTTCCTTCAAAGCTTGCCAGGCGCTGTATTTCAACAGGACAATGCCCGCCCTCATACTGCTCGGATTGTTAAATCCTTCTTTGCAGCGCAGCAGGTACAGCTTCTTCCTTGGCCTGCGTGTTCCCCGGATATGTCGCCAATTGAACATGTGTGGGATGTCATTGGTCGGCGTCTTGCTCGTGATCCTCGTCCTGTTGCGTCTGCAGACGAACTTTGGGTACGCGTACAAACGATATGGAATGCTCTTCCTCAGTCAGACATTCAAACTTTGTTTGACTCCATGCCACGTCGTGTAGCAGCACTTATTGCGGCGCGTGGTGGCCACACAAAATACTGATTCTGATCTCTTGTTCTTGTTGGTTTGCTTTGAACATTTAGTCATTTATTTGTACCACTACCACTCAACTGTGTATTAAATTGCATTCAATTATGACGATTCCTTCTTGGTGTTGCAATTTTCACAAACGTGAGTGTATATAAGTGAAGAATAAAATCAGATGAAAAGACATAACATCACGTTCTTAAACAAAGAATAAGCGAAATGAAAACACGTAGTGCTATCGTATAGGGGGGGGGGCAGAAAGTTTAATGTAATGGCGCAGGAATAATTAAAAAAGAATTTCAAATTCTGTAGGGTTGCTGTAGTATTTATGAAAAGTCTTGCAAACCCTACTAGACAAGATTTAGTGAGTTATCAGTCCGCTTTTAATAGTCACAAGATACAAAACAAGGTTTAAAATAACCTTTTATTTCTTCTGAACTGAATATAAACACACGACTTGTAATGAAGACAAACAATCACTTGTATTTATTCAAATTAAGCAATAACAGGCAATTAATTTTATTACAAGGGTAACACAGTCTAAGATCACACATTCAATAAGATAATAAATTAGCTGACTCAGTTATTTTCCTGATGCACACGTTAAAAACATCTACTGGCGAGAATCTGCTGGCCAAAGCCGAAGTATCACTTTTAAAAATTCGTCAGCCACTACACTATTACTAATAATATAGTCGTTGGCTAAAACGAACAGCAATCCGGAGTGCCAGAAGCTCTATCTTTTAAGATTCAAAACTATCAGCTTAAGCGCTAAGCGAATTTGGATTCTCGTGAGGAATAGTGAAGGGAGATATTATAATAACGATTAAAATCATAATAACACGTTAGTTAACATCTACATCTTCCCACCCCCCAGATTATGAATAATCACAAACAAAAGCTTTAATGCTAACGTTAACGAAGTTAGCTAAGATTTTAACTTCTAACATGTAATAACATAAGCCAACCCTTACAATAACTTAACCAATCTTTAAATTCATATTAAGTATTTGGTGTTAACGTTCATATTTGGTGTTTGGATAACTCGCACCATTAATTTTTCACGTCACACCTTCTACCGGGATTGTGGAAGGAGGACAAATAGTTTACCCATATAAATGCTTAGATTATAAATTTTCAGGTTATCTTTTATTTAATTTACGTAACGTTTCACCATTTTGCGTTTCCTTTTTTTCCACTGAACTAATTATTTCACTCCGCCCTTAAGTATTTGTGACGGGTGAGAGAGTGTGTATAGATGTGCAGTTTTCAATCACTATTTAGTAACCGAGTTCCTACATGGCTAATGGCTTAGACTCACAAGACCTCATTAAAACTCTAAATCAAAAACAAAAAAAAATAATCTAATGTCCTAAGCTTGTAAGGTTTCTCCTTCAATCTCTGGACTCTCTTCGTGAGCATAAGCTGTGAAACCTTATGTAGAGGACAGTGAGCAGATCTAGGCTATGTCCTTTAGTGTTGAAGAACTACAAAGTCAGAAGCAGGGTTTAAAAGTGACCCTTTAATTCAAATATTTACAACTCTTCTAATTGAGAGTAAGCCACTACTTGGGCTGAACTAAAATAATATAAAAATAAAGTGTGTTAACAAATTCAATTCCCTAACTTAATTCTACGTAGGACGGCGAGGGAAGCTTACTCTTAGTGAAATGCAACAATGCGAATTTCACTAGCAAACACTAGTAATTGCAAATGCCTATAAAGGCGAACTTTCAGTAGACAGAGGAAATCTTGGCGCGCACAGCCTTACGGCGATAAATCCAAGGCACTGTTTTTCCCCTCGTTAACTCCTGCCTTTTAACTGCTAACAGATATATGCGATTTGCATAAATATCTCACTCGCGCTAAATTCGGACAGCAACTGAAACTTTGAGATATCGATAGGAAAGTTCAAACTAAAAATAATTTGGTTAATTAAAATAATGAATGCTACAAGCTTAAATTTCATTAAACGTTTAAATATTGGCTGGAGAGTCTAATTTCCAAATAACCTCATTTACACTATGCTGGCTTTTACTTAAAATCAATTCATTATCATCTTTTAGCTTTTATTTTCTGTTAGCTTTTACTTTTTAAACTAATTCATTTTCATATGTTAATACATCAAAAGATTTTTACCTGCTAGCTTTTACTATTTAAATCAATACGTTATCTTCTGTTAGCTATTAACGATGCACATTTAAATTTTAGGATACGATTAACGTAATTCGAAGATATAAAACTTTCAAGATCTTTCAACATACTACAGTTCAAAAGTTCATTTTGTTGAAACTTTACAAAATATGTATATTAAGTGCCAGTATTTGCTTTGCTGCGCATCAAAATTTTCTGCTCATTACAGTCTTTCGGTAAAACCATCATGTTTAACACGAAACATAAATTTCTTCACGATAGGTACATATATTATACTTAAAATATTCTTTGCTGAATAAAACCCTGGGATAACTGTGTCAATCGAGATATCCTCGCCTGAGGCAAGAACTCAAGACATAATAGCAATTTGCACTGTTACATAAAATACACTGAATACTTAAGAAGCAAATTTTCACTTATCTTTTGCTTCTGTGGTGACTTCCCTCCTCGTTCCGCTTCTGTGCACGATCCCTTATCCTTCTGGACTGTCGCTGGTCTTGTGGAAATTTTACAAGAACTGGCAGTCTCTCTGGTGCGTTTCTTTGCGATTTACGCGATCTGCAATCTCTGGCCTCCTCTCGCTAGTTCTATAGAATTTTAACTGCTGAACTCTTTCCACTTCCAGCGATATTTTGAATCATAGCTTTTGGTTTGGCCGATCCCCCATTTCATTACTTCTACACGTTTCTTGCTGGCTTCCTTTACCGGAACTTTGCCATTTTCTCCGTTCGTCTCACTGCCGTTGTTTAGCAGTAGGGTGGCCCCAACATGTCAGGGATCTTTTCTTGCTCCCCACTTTTTGTAGCTTTTCTTTTTGCCGCATTCTCAAACCTCGGGCTTTTTTATTATTTTGTACATTTTTCGAAATTCTTTCTTTTTCCTTATGATTCTTGTAACATGGACATCCGAACTAAATTCACAGCATTCCTTGATGAATCTCAGTGCTAAAACCATGTGACTTCCTGAACACCTCTCGTAACAGTATCATATCAATCAGCTCATAATAACATTTAACCCTATCAGCATATGCTTTTTCACATTCATCATTTTATCCTTTCAAATGCAATTTTTGTGATTTTTTACATACAGATCGGACTTTGAATTCGTTACATAATTTCCCCACATTTTCTTCTGGATAAGAGAATGCTTAATTTTGAAATTTTTATCTCCCACCTTAAAATCAGCTTTCAGTAATTTTTTGTCATAATAAACTTTTGTCTTTTGTTTCGGGAGAACCATATCGGAATTACTGTTTGACTTATACACTTATTTCTGAGTGATTGCTAACTTGAATGCTGACTTAACCTATTTTTAAGAAAAAGCAGATTTATTGAGGGGCGTAATTAACTTTGCTAAGATGTAATTCAAATGATGGCTTTTCACTCGTGTGATGTTTAGCCGATCTTAATGCATAGGCTAATTCATTCACACAGTTAGCCCAGGGTTGTTGGTAATTTCTCACATAGCTGCCGCTAATTATAATTATATTCTTATACACCTACCCTGCAATATTCTGCAGTATTCACCTGTTCTGCTGTCGATATTACACCATTTTAAAATGTTTTATGTCAACAGCCGCTCTATTTTCCTTAAAATTTTGACGTACGGATTGTTTGTCTGTGTCTGAGATTATTTTATTCGGAGCTCTGTACTGTAGTATAAATTTATTTAGAAACGAATATGCAAAAGGTTATAGCTGACATCCTTTTGAGGGTAATTATTTCTGCTCAATTGAAGAAATGATCAACAATCACGAATAAATATGATTTTTTTATTTCCTTTTACTTATTGGGTAGGCATATAATAAGTCAATTCTTAATATTTCATAAGGAAACTAGCTTTTATGCTATGTAGGTACCCGGCCAGGCTATGGTTAAGGTCGTTAACTAAAATTTTACAGAACTTGATATATTGCATTAAAAATTTTTGTACCTGCGGAAAATAAAGTTTCCTTTCCCTTTAGATTGTTTTGATTATACTGAGATGACCGACGTTGGCACATCATCATATTCATATAATATATGTAATCTTACATTCCCTGGGATAACTAATCTCAGTTCATTATTACTATTTGGTGCCTTTGTATGAAACAAAAGACTATCAATGTTATATTTTTTAATCTCGGGTCTCCTTGCAGTTGTTTCTCCTAAATTTAAATTTTAAAAGTTAATACAGAGCGTCTCATTTTTTCCCTCATCAAATAATGTAATTCGTGGCAAGGCATCCGCTGTATTTTTCTCCAGGAAGTATGTTTAATTATTAAATTGCATTCTTGCAATTTAGTTGAGCCCATCTTATGATCTAGGGGACAAATATGTCCTAGAAAATAAGTACACAGTGTCCTCTTGGTCTGTATATTCAGCAAACCCTTCAGTACAAAAATAAACTCGAAATTCTGCACGGCCAGCAGGACTACTAATATTTCCTTCCCTGTAGCGGAATAATTTCTTTGAGGTGGAATAAATGTATTCCTTAAATACGCTATCGATTGTCCGTCTTGCAAAAGCACAGCCCCTATCACGAAATCAGATGCATCTACTACAATTTCGAATTTACCATTCGTGTCAGGAAACTTCAAGGCGGTTGCTTAGATTAATGCTGCTTAGTTTTATGTGTTTAAAAGCCTTCTTTCTTCTGCCGATAAAGTGACTAGCATCTCCTCTTTTCAAATTTAATAAGGTTTCTGCTAAGCGAGCTAAATCTTTAATACAAATCCTGTAACGGGAGCACAAAGTCAAAAATGATACCAAATTTTCGCGTTGTTAGATGATGAAAAAATTTTGATAGCTGTAATTTTGGAATACTCCGTTTCAAATCCCTCTCTGATATTTTATATTCCGGGTACTGGGGGTCTTCGGCTGCGACTTTACACTTTTCGGCATTCATTTTTGAAAGTAGAAACACTCGATGAAAATCCCGAATGTGTTCTTCAGTGGTATCACTTGTGATTATTATATCAACGAAATATATACGAATATTGATTTTCCTTGCCCAGGCCTTAAGATTAATATCCATGGCTCTTTGAAACGTGGACCTACGCATAATCAAAGCGGCATTCTAAGGAAGGCATACTACTGATTTCGTATTAAATGAGGTTTTTGGCACTGTGGATGAGAGATAATGTTTTCCAGCATAGTGTTGCAACAAGACAAGTGTAGTGGGATTTACAATTTTGTTTTTCAGCATGTCCACAATTTCTAACGATCTCTCTTTCACTTTTTCATAGCATTAAGTTTCTATTCTATATGGGAAGGTGATTTCCTACTCCAGTCCAGTGAGTGACCACATGTGTTAAGCCGGGTGTATCGTCAAAGAAGTCTTAAAAAATTCTTACGAACAGCTCCAAATTCGTTTTCTCTTCCAGATCCAGACTTTCCAGTCCAAGATCGGTGACGTTCTGAAGCAGCTTGTTCATTCCTAATTGTATCGTATTTTTTTGAAAAAAATTCAATCCTTATATGTTATTTCCTGTAAGGCTTTTACCACAAAAAACCATCACCTGTTACTCATTTTTAACTGCACATTTAAGTTATTTTGCCTGCACATTCATAATATTTTCCCTGTTCTGTTAGCACTTTAGTTCTCACCCAATCAAATATTTGATATTTCGTATTATTTTCCATGAAAAATCTTTCTGCTAAAAACTACTTTCATCCCGTGTTCAGTAAGCTGTCTTTAGGCGTGGTACAACTTGAATAAGTGTATAAGAGACAAATAAATATATTTAATTGGATTTGAGAAACTTTTCCCTTCTCTCTGGGGGATGGGGAATTGACCTCTCTGACTCACAATACCCTACTTCGTTCAAAGGTTTTTCCTTCTCATCCACCTCCTTCCACTTTTGAGATTTCTTGGCGATTGCTATTAGTAAACGAAAAATTCTGCAAAGACCAATCCATGTCCAACCGTCAACTCTATCTCCTCCTTCCGCTACAGGTTTCTGAAAATTTTCGCTTTATCTCTTCTCGCCTCGTGACGTAGGCGCAACTTCTGAGATTAGCTTGCTTTTAAATTTCACCACTACTTCAAACAATTGTTCTAGTATACCAGGACTTCTTAGATCCAAAATATCTTGCACTTACAGCAATAACCTTATTTGAATTATTTCTGTATCATATTCTTGCCCATGTAACAAATTTGCCTCTTGCACTTTTTTCAGAGTAAAGTCTGTCAATTTCCTCCTACTTAATCTGATATTTACTGAAAAGTTCAGATTATACCTTTGTTTTCTCTTTCATCACCCTGGATATTTTCAAAAGGGCAGTTTCAGCTTCCTACTTCAAGTAACAAATATTTTCCGATTCGCAGGGTCACTTACATCTTCTTAGTGCAGTGCACCTTTAACAGTTAATTTTTAAAAGCTAAATTGAAATGAAAAAGGAGCATATTGGGTACTAATTTGCTTTATATTTTAACTTGAAATATTATTAAAAAGAATGTTGATGGAGTATATGCGTATCGGACAATAACCCAGTATCAACAGTAGTTCCAGACAATTTGAGCTAGAAATTACACTCTACAAGACGAACTTCTTTTTGGAAAGATATGCGCAGTCTAACGACGGCATCGTGAAAAACATGGTGGGGTAAAATTTCATCTTAACTATGAATATGTAGCAGAGGAGGAAGAAGAGTATATTTTAGATTTAAAAAAATTTCATGGGTTTCAATTTTGAAAAATAAAAGTAGTATAAAAATCGTATTATTTAAGAGTTGCCCCAATATATTTTCACAGAGCAGACTTCAACTGTCATAATTTATTACATTTCCGAATTAATTTCTGGATGCGCTTTATTAATAATATATTTTTAAGTCGTCCAGATAGCTGCGGTCTATTCCCTGATGACGAACTAGAGCTTATCCTAATCGTTTGAATATTTTCTTTTCAAATTTAACAATTATTTTATTTAATTAAATTTTTAGTCAACAATCTACCCTTCACAGAGGGGGTAAATCAAAATTGTACAATATTTTGCTTTTTCATCTTGAGCAATAGCTTTAATAGTGCATTATTTTCATATTATTTGAAGTTAAAATAAGAGTAGCATATAATACAACGTATATGGCTAAAAGGATACAGATTTTCAGATGTGTGCATTATTGTTACACACAGTGTCGCAGTGATTTATTTAAATTTTATAACATTTAAGAATAAAAATTTTGCAAAGAGTGAAAGCTGACTCGAAACACAGAACATGGGTTCGATTCTCGTGTAAGACATGGCTATATGTATGTTGCTGTCTTCTGTATCTTTGCAAGTGTAAATAATTTTCGACTCTTTTTGTACACCCAAAGCAACACAATCGTTGATGAGTTGGTTTAATGAGAAATGGTTTCAACTATTATTAACAGAAGATTAAGAAACAGGTAGTCTGTTGTTGGATTTAAAACAAATAAAAAATAAAAGTGGTAAAAAAAAGGATGTAACTAGGAATTAAAAAAATAACTCAGGGGATTTGAGTTCTTTTATTTGTCAAAATTTCAAATTCATGAAACAGCCATATACCTTTCAAGAATGTTTTTTCAAAAATAGAAAAAGGTATTAACTGTCTTACCCGAAGAGTGTAAGAAGAGGACAAAAGATTCTAATATTTTTATTTGATTAAGAAACAGCAAAACTATTTTTTCGCTTCTTCTGAATTGGTTAGTTAAAATGCTTTGTTTGCAAATGTTCAGTCTTGGGCTTCACTGTAGCCAAACAGCTTTCATCATCATCATCATCACCTATGACAAATATAAAATTTTCATTATCTTTGTACGTGCATAACATTTATATATATAAGGAAGCACTTAATATACATGCAGTTAAGAAAATAAACATTATTTTTGTAATAATTATGTAATGCTCAAAGCAGTTCGTTATCATAAATTAAGTCTTAACCAGAATAAAATGTAAAGAGCAGGTGACAATACAGAATTGAAATGAAAAGTTAAAAATCAATCACTTAGAGAAGATGTATAAGTGCAATACCTACAAATAAAAGATACGAGCAAACGAAAACAATGAGACGAATGGGTATGAAGCGATGCGAAAAAACAAGAATGCGAAAAAGTTTTCAGGAATTTGAAAGGAGGAAGCTTTCTAATTTTCAAAGATGGCTAAGAAATCATCGATGCATTCAGCGATTACAGTCAGGAATGTATTTCAATATCTGAATAACATACTTGTTTAAAAAGAACTTCAAGACTCGTTGAAAACATAAAGTATGGAACACGTATTTTATCAAACGTGCATTGACGTTTGTGCCTAGGAAAATAATCTTTTTGTTTGCACAGTGTGTGATAAAAATATTCTAAACTTTTTTAACAAACAATAACCATTGATCCAGCAAATAATAAAAATTATTTTTGTAAATGCAAAATTAAATGCTTGTGATTGCAAATACATGATTTATTAAACTGTGAAAGAATCATGAATCATTATGGGTATTCTCCCCTCTCTGTATAAAGCATTTAGCTTAATATGTGTCCAGTTTTTTGGTAACAGAAAAGAGAAAAGAGAAAAATAAATAATATTGTGGTGCTAAAATCAATGATTGCTTTCAATCCACGAAGAACTTTTAATGTATCTCATTATATTCTAATTAAATGAAATATATGAACTAAAGTTTCTTTCCTAATATTTTAATACATCTCTTATTGCCCATAAGATTGTTAATAAAGCATTATCTACCATCTGAATACCTGTTTTGATAAGATACACTGCTGGCCGTCAAAATTTGCAACTCCAAGAACAAGCATCCAGGCTTGAAAGGCATGAAATTTGTACCATGCATAGATCTTGAAAGGACAAGCATATGATTAACATATCAGCGTTTATCTAAGTCATGTCCTCCAGCTACTCGGCCTATAATCATTATAAAATGGAGAATATCAAAAGTTTTAAATATCTCTCATTTATATATCGAAACTGCATGTTCCTTTTCGTCCCATCTCAACTAAAGCTTCAGTATTCAGCATTGAAAAAGCCTTTAGTCATTCTAGCAATAAACAAAAAAGAATTGTGGCTCATAGAGAATGTGGATTATCCTTCTGAAAAATCAGTGCTTGTGTTCGATGAAATCAAGCCACATTGACGCTATTATAGAATCAGTGGTTATTGGAGGGAATTACCGACCGACATGATGGATTGCATCAGGCTAGTCATATTACGAAACGACATGAAAAGCATGTTGTGAGCATGGAAACTATGAATTCACAGTAACATGAAAATTTCTAGCTCGAGAATAGGGTATATTGCACAATAATCTCTATTTTAGTATACCATTTGACGTAATCTGTAGAGGGAGAGGCGCGTCTCATATATTGTTGCGTGTTTATATTTTATTGTTTATTATTGCAATTACTATTGACTCGATAACATAGACGTATACAGATATAATGGTGTAGAGAATGATGGACATGGGCAAATGAATGAATGACATCGTCATTTGAGAAACCGAAATCAGACTTTGGATGTTTGGATGATCTAAAAGTGGCTAGAGATATACAAAGCAAAAACGTTCCTTAGTATACATACATAAATGTATAAAACAACAGAAACATCAAAGCCCTTGCATGGGTAGTTAGCTCAGATACTTGAAAATTCTCATAAGGTTAGTCATCAATAAATGTTCAAGGATAAATAAAGAAAGCAGGATTTCAGAACAATGAAGCTTTGTCATTTCTTAAGATTTTTATAATAAAGTGAAAAGTGTTTCTTCTTACAGAGAGGACCATGACAATTATTTCGAAGAAAAGAACAAGCAATATATCGCTCACATTGTATCTAAGTTGCGTTCACATTTGAACACTTTTAAATATTCCTATAAAACATTTGCATCGATAAAGAACTGTGAATAATTAATGTCCCATTAACGTTATTTGGGTCATAAAAAGCACATAAAGGCGGTCTGGTTAAGGAGAAGGACACCGTCGTGTAAACTGTATTAAGGGAAATCGCTTTTTTTCATGTTACACATGGTAAACTCACGACGGCTCTCATACAGCCGCCTCGGTCTCTAATACTTGAATTCGAATCAAGCTACTGAGTGAGTTTACCGCTATGCCGTTGATTGGCTAAGTTAATCTCATGAAAAATGTGCGTTAAATAAGGCAAAATCTGTAAACGTCAATATAAGCTGCTAAACCTGTAGTAAGGAAGAAGTTTACTAGTTTGTAAAGATGTAAGGAGCATGTGCAATAGAATCGTAGTTTTGAAAATGATGGCTGCGTCCTTCATTTGCATAGGCATGTCAAGAAAATTACTTTCCAGGAAGAAGAATGCCATGATTGATCAAATGTAATCGTAGTTAAGTGATCACCTTAATTACACAAAGAACTTCTGAGTGTTCTAATTCCACGTTTATGCAGAAAAAGAAGGCCACAAAAGGATCGAATTTTTATTGATTATTGGAGAACTGCGAAAGAAGACAGAGAAAGACTGATGTTATCTACAATTCACAAAAGAACGTCTGAAATGACTGTTGTATGATTTCATATAAACTTTATTCACAAGATTTGAACGGGATTTTATTCGAATTAAGTGTGAATTTCTTCACAGGGTCTAAAGCTAAAACAGAGCTGTTAAATTAAAAAATCACACAAGTGACCTGGAAACGTGATTTTGTAAAAACATATTCTAGACCATGGCCTTGAAAGAGTTTTTAAGAAAATAATATTTATAAAGTTTACTAAAATTTGTTAGTTTTAATAATCTTTTGAAGTGATGGATAGAAATTTAAAAAAATTAAATAATCACTATATAAGAAAACTTAAAGACAGTTTTTCCAGTTATGTTGTTTTAAGGTATAATATAATGTTTTCCCATGTATAATGCTCATCTAGCCAACTAGAAGACTCGGGTACAGTTCTTTCTCGAGAAAGAGTTGAGTTTGTAAGGTTTTCTCCTGCTCCATGCGAGAGTATTAAGTGTTGAAGACATTTCTTTCAGTTGCTGTAGTAGTGGTAAGATCAGCAAATTCAGTTAGCATATTCAAGATTCGGTTCAGTTCTTGGCAACAGCACAATTGATTTTCAAGTTTTCGAGCTCTGAAAACTTTTAATTTTCTTAAGCTACTTAAGATTACCTCATTAAGTTTACTTAAGATATTTTTATTTCAAATCTTTTCTCTTTTTGACTTGCACAAAACGAAAAATCGTGCATTACAAAATGGAAAGACGACAAAAGCAATTTGTTTAAAAGAACTATACGTAAAATTTACGAAAAAAATATAATAATTCCCGCAAAACACAGACACGGTTTTAGCAAAAGTGAGTATTGGGCAAGGTATAGAGACACTGAAATGCTTTTTGTACTGATATGAAATTAAAAATTAAGAAAATTTAAGCTTTATATTGACGACGATTTTACAAAATCACCATATATTTCGTGCCACAATAGAATACGCCCAATTATTTAATAGTAATTACTTAATTCAAAAGTTTTATAAAGAATCTGTTTTTATAATACGAATCTAACGATCATTGGATTTTTAGACTGAGTCGTGAAACATGCCCACGCTTTGTAGCACACTAGGTAAGCAACTGCTGTCATAATACGACACGCATACCATTTGCCAGGAATGTAACTCTTCACTTAGACTTGATACTTACAGATACATTACATTTGCCAATCTACAGCTGCAAATACTACGCAGTCTATAGCTGTTTCATACGGTCATGTCTGGGAGTTGTGAGTGACTGCAAAATTTTAAAATATTGTAAGGTTTATTTTAAGTTTATTAAAAGTTATTTTTTGTATCTCTCCTATCTTTTTCTAATTTAAGCTTACAATTTCCTGCCAGAATATAAATTCAGAAACGCAGTTAATATAAATGAGAAAGAGTACTTCACCGACTTCAGAAGACAGAGTCTGATTCCCTGACTAGCGCGCGTTTGCCTTTTGGCTACGTCTCTCTGAGCTATTGCTACGCTCGGCTATACCTTAGGTCCTTGCTTGGCTTCGCCGATTTAATTGATACTTAGGGGCCAACTAGATAGATCTCTGATAGCTTCGATTATAAATTTTAATAGCTTAGTTAAGCTAGTTTTAGTTTAAATTATTATAAGTTTAAGCTCGAGTGGCGGCTTTGTGTGAAGTTCCAAGTAGGAACTGATTGTAAATATCCTGAAAAATAATGGGTTGTAAACTCTTTTTAAGTCTTACGTGCTCTGTTCACACACTTAAGCGATTATTCGCTTGTTAGTGTTTGCGGGATTCTAAGTTAGAACTTTAGGATTAATTAGAAATACCTCACAATATGCCCCCGTTATTTTTTAAAGTGCTGGATCACCTCTGAAACTTTCTTCCTGTATATCATTGGTAAATCAAAACGTGTTAGGTAGAAAATCATGTGATTAACGGTTTAATTAAGAAACAGACATGTATACCTAAAATAAAACAAACAACTGCCTTGACAATTGTTTTGTGTTCGAACATCCAAATTAGTAAAAATAACATAACTATTAATATATCTGTAATTTGCATTAATAATACAGTATAAATAATTCTAGCTTTTGAAATATTAGTCAATTCTCGCACAAATCACAGATTTTAAATTCACTGATTTACCTTTATTGAACAGTAATTATTGAAATTCTTTAACATAGTTTTATGGTTAACTATAAAGTTCAAGAATATTTCTGTAAAAATAATTCATGCAGCATCATATAGGCAGGTTTTTCACTTAATACATGGATGCAGTGCTACAGGAGTATCGGAATATTCTTTCAAGTATTCCTTATCAAAATATATTTCACTCTCGATTCAAGAGGATCGCTGTGTCTTGTCTGGTGAATAGTCAGAAGATTAAATTTCGGAATGAAGATGAAAACATTTCGACGCTAACAGGACGTCGGAATGGGTTTGAAACATCGTAGAACGCAAGAGATCATTCTGAAGTCTTAAAAGAAGATTTTTGCAGAGTGAGGTATCTGTAAGGCGGTGTCTATCTTTCACCTCTACAAGAATACAATAATACTGACTTGATTTACGACGGAAACACCGAAACAACAACGCTGGTTTGAATCAAGAGGTGAGGATATTAGGTGGTCTTTTTTGAAACACCTGCTTTATCTTTACTGCTGGAATGTCTACTCTCTCTTTCGCCAGGGGAAGTTATTCATTGGCGAATTACACCGCATTATCAAATAAGGCGAGGAGTACTACGTGATGGTCTTTTTCTGTATTGTTTCAATACCGGTTTTGGGAATTTTTACTCTTAATCGTAAAAGGCCATCAATCCCATTCCTTGAACTTACTATTTCTCTAGCCTGAAATAACTGGTTTAATAATCTAAAAGCTTTCAGATTATATAAAATAATAATAAAAAGTAAGAAGTTCATTTTGGCTCATGTCCGTTTTTGATAGAAAAGGATGTTTTCTTTTTCTTTTCTTTTTTTAATTCCAAAGGGGATTTGTTCCTGAAGGACTATTGTGTTCGTTTTGCGATTTTGCGTTGGAAACATTAAAAGTCTGAATCACTTTTCAAACTGTTGCCGCCAAACCTTGCAGCGCTGTATTATATTTAAAGAAGTTAAATAATGAAGAATCTGCATAAATGTATGTATATTTCTCCAAATGTGATAAAACAACGTTACCTAGAGCCATTCAAGTTTGAATAACGTACGTATCCCCCAAAATGCACGCATGTGGTATCCCGAATTTGGAATTTGTTTTACTATCTATTTCATATTTTGTAAAACGTTAACGAATTTTTGATGAACAAGCTCAAACGATTAAAAAGCGAGCAATGGCGACACTCTACGGGGAAAAACCATTTTATCTAAAGCGCACGGAACTGTGTATCGGAAGTTTTAAAGATATACTCATTTTAAAATTATTTTGCGGTATTTGCTGTTGAAATGAATTTTATGGTTTAAGTTTGAAGAACATGATATTTAATAAATAAAGGTAACACACAAAACGTTAAAAACGCCCTTTTGGACAAAATTTAAAATCTGAAACCTTTCAGTTTTTTTTTTTGTTGTTTTTCCCTGAACAACATTGCCATTGTTTGCTTTGAAATCATTGAGTTTGTTAATCAAAAATTATGTAAAGTTTTACAATTTAAATATACAATAGACAACGAAATATATAGCGAAGAAAAACAAATTCCGGTTTCGGGCTTTTAGTTTTTCGTATTCGGGTAGAGGACTACGTTATTCAGAATGTGATAGCTCTAGAAACCGTTGTTTTTTCACAATACCAGAAACATACATACAGTCACGCAAATTCTTCATTATTTAATTTCTTGAAATATAATACAGGGCTGTAATACTTGCTGGTAGCACTTTGAGAAGTGATGGAATGCTTTTAGTGATTCAAAGAAAAATGCCGTTTCGAGCCTAAGAGCCTTTCTGGGCTAACGCCCCTTTGGCCCCAAAACAGGGGACAGAATAAAAAATTCAACTTAAAATTTTTATTTCAGTTCCCCTCACTCTTCCTGAATATTCCTTGCCTTCCTTTCTCGCGATATTTTTCATAAAACTAATACTTCAGATTTGAATATTATGTGATTATAATTATTATCATTTATTTTAAAGAGAAAGTAAGAACCATGTCCATCCACTCAAAAAAGTAGACAAATAAACATTTTAAAGGAGAGTTAGAATTACAAGTCACGAAAATTAACAAAATGACATGCGAATATGTTAGAGCGTAAGACGTCTTTATAAATGTCAGTTATGGATTTGTGTTTCAGGATTGAAATACAAGAAAATAATACCAAGTTGATATTTTCCGTTAGTACATCTAAATATTTTCCGAAATTCTCAGTCTGTTTCAAAAATAGAAGTTCTAAATAAAATTTAACATATCCTGAAAGTATCATGAATCTACGAAACAAAAAAAGTGTTGTATTTATATGCTACAGTATATATTTTAAAGGATCAAATGAACGAACGAAGTCTCTTTTCACACGTTAAACACTGGAAATCTGCTGTCACGAAAGATTGAAAAGAAAATAGCTTTCAGGAACTTTTTTTATCCAGTTTGTAAAATTCGAAGTTGAAAGGAACTGAGTGTTGAATTTAAGCCTTTGGCTGTTGTTAAGGTCTTTAAAGAATTTTATGTTTACTTATTACGCATTCTGTTTAAAATTCACTTTCAGGCTTCTACACCCTTCTCGAACGGAAAGGACGTATTTTTCAAAAACCTACGTTGCAATATACGCTGTTTTTCTTTGAAAATTCTTTTGTGCCATGAAACACATATCCAACGAAATTATATCTTAAAGACTTAACTCGAGGTGCGAGATTCTCTCGGGTGTTAACGGAACAAAATAGGAGCTGTTTAGCAGAGAGACTAGAACAGAACATTTTTCCGGGAAACAAAATGTAAAAGGAGAATGAATTTCTTCAGTTGGTGGATTTGTGTACAAAGGTAGCAGGAGAGCTTATAAGATTAAATTCCCTAAAGAATCTAAGTAAATTAAATTTAAGATAAGAATACCTTTTAATGAATTTTATTAAGTTTTAACAGAAAATATACTATGTAACTTAAATTACCTTCGCAAAATATTGAATTTTTGTCATCAGAAATTTCGCCATTGATCGAATGTGACGTTTTATTTCCCGATTTATTGAAGTTAGACTCAGCTTAGTTTAATCTAAAACTCCTAAACTGCAAATAATTATAATCCCGTCTTTAACTTACAACATTCATTACGTACCAAATATTAAATTTTTGCCTAACAACCAGGCTCCAGTATTACACGACTGTTAAACTTGTTTTTAGTCAGAGATACAGTGAGCAGTCAAAGTCAATTATTTTTAATTACAAATTTACAGCTGTAAGGGCGGAAGAACTTGTTACCTATTTAGAGTGACTACATATAACTAACTGTAAAAACATTTTGAATATTTTGATTTAAAAGGCCTCTCCAATCCGAAGTTGAGGTTAGCTAATTTTAGAGCAGGTCTGTATGTCATTCATTTACAGGAAAAATTAAAGTTTTTTGCGTGTGCATTATAAGGTATATTTGCCTGTGACTTAAAATTACTTTCAAAATTCTTTTCCTTTTGCTCTTTTTCATTAACGTAACCAAGAATTATAATAATGTGTCTTTTAACAAAATATTTTGTTTTTATTTTCTTTGGATTCTTTGGGCTTCCTTTCGATGGCTTCGTTGGACAATGATGCGAATACATTGTCTGCAACAAATTTAATACCATTTTAAAATTAATGAGGATCTGTTAAATATTGAAACTACAAAATTCGATATCACGTATAAATCCGAATAAGAAAATAATGAGCTTTCCTGTGACAGTGATACCTTTTAGTCTTAAAGTTTAGGGGAGAATAGCTGACAGAATATTGCTTTGGATTTGCTATTTAGGGTAAAACAAACAAAATTCCTGTACGAGGTCTTTGCCTGTATAAAACCTATACGAGGATATTTGGCAGAGTAAGCAAAAGAAATGGAGTTATCATCGACCGCTTCTGTAAAAAAGAAACTATAAAATAAAAGACTTACTGTACCCTGGCTGTATTTCCAGTACATTATAGTGAAACCAGTGCTTACTTTACCATATAAAACATGTGTTCTCTATGCAGTATCTTTATGCAGTATCTTATATAAGATATATAAGATACTGCATAAAGATACTGCATACTTATAAGATACTGCATATCCCTATGCAGTATCTTATCGGGAGAACGATGCAGTATCTTTATTCTTCAGCTTCTGTAGTTGTTCAGTTAGTAAGCTAGTTGAAATCTAAGTGCAACAAGGCAAAATTTTGTAACAATTAACGAAAGCACGAATTAAAAAAAAATCCGAAAGGCTTCAGATTTTAAATCAGGTCCAAAGAGGGGTTTCTTTAACATTTTGTGTGTTACCTTTATTTATTAAATATCATGTTCTTCGCACTTAAACCAAAAAATTCAGTTCAAGAACAATATCGCAAAATAAGTTTAAAATGGGCATATCTTTAGAACTTCTGGTACACAGTCTCACGGCCTGAAGATAATAATGTTTCTTCTTGCAACGTTGTCATTGCTCGCTTTGAAATCCTTGAGTTTGTTAATAAGAAATTTGTTAAAGTTTTACAAAATATGAAATCGATAATACAACAAATTACAAATTTTAAATTTGGGTTTCCATATGCCCATATTCGGGTGGAAACTTCAATATAATACAAATTGGATGGCTCTGGGTACCGTTGTTTTATCACAATGAGAGAAACATACAAACATTTAGGCAGATTTTTCATTATTTAATTTCTTTGAATATAACATGGGGCGATAATATTTGGTGGCAAAATCTGAAAAGTGAAACAACGCAGAAAGTGAATTGACGCAAAATGCCAAAACGAAATGAATTGTGCTTGTGAGCAAATTGCCCCTTTGTACTAATAATAATAAATATATTAACCAGTGAAATATTTTCGAAATAATTATTATGATTTTAAAGGAGAGAAACAATAATGAAGAAATAAATGTATTATTTATAGAAACTTCATCAGTAAAGGTTTATTTAAATTGAATCCCTGTACCAATTCTTTCATCATGTTTCTAATATCTTCTAGTTTTAATGCTAACAAATTTCAACTGTTATTTTAAAGTGATATTTTAAAAACCTCTTCGCATTCGGCGCGTTCCAAGCTTTCTGATTGCGGCATATGTGAATAAGCATGCGACGAAAAGTATTTAAGTTGGAAATAAATGCATGAAATCTTACGGACAAATAAATTCTTTACACCTATACTCAAAATTAATTTTAAACTACGGATAAGAGCTTTGTCTAAAGCGAAGAGCTTGCTGGGTGTTCAAAACCCGGTTTTGCTATAAAAAGAAAGTCCAGACACACGCAGGAAATGTTGAAAGATTGCAATAATAAAACAAAATTCGGTTCTTCTTTGAAATGTATTTTGATATCTTGCATATTTATTAAAAGGTTTATCTGTGTGCAAGAAAATATTTTGCGGCTAAAACACCTATTGAAATTTTGTGAGGTTTAGATGTTTTGTTTGTTTACATCTAAAAACGAGCGTAGGTTACAGGCATAAATATATTAAGTAGTCACGCATCATAGCAATTCTAAAGTAAATCATGACATAATTTAAGAACCTATCTTTTTCCTGTTTACGAAAATGGCAAAAGAAGTAATGTAATACATTTATTAATAGTTCCGTAGCAATTAATATATTCAATCAAGTGTCTCGTTTGTGAATGCACTTAAGTGTTTCTCCTATCGAATCCAATCAAAACTTAAAATTACGTTAATTGCATTCACCAATGTACAACACTTCGTCCTTTGAAGGTGAAAAAAGTAGGTATGATATTTTACGTATCGACAAAGAAAGACTTATTAAGTCAATAAATAATTTAGGGTAATAAAATAACTCCTACCAGTATTTTGGATAATTAACCTTGCTAAGTGGAAAGCGAGCAGGATGAAATTCCGCAATTAAAGCAGAAGGTTAATTACAGAATTTTTCGAATCATTTCCCTGCATGTTTTTTTTCTTTACCGAAAGAAGTGCAAGATCTCCAAAAAAGAATTTTCTAGGATGATGGAGGAAAACCAGATAGAGTTACATCAAACACGACATTGAGGAAAAGAAGGTTGCTGAAATGTTATGCTTTAGGATATTTTTTAAGACATGATTTCATTTGCATTTTGGTCAGAGAGTTAATAAGACTTCTGAACGAATTCAATTTGTATTTATATAAAAAAGAAAGGAACTCTGCCGTGAAAATTTTCAAGACGAATTGTATATTCTATTCCGATGAGATCTAAGGAATATATACTACATTGGTTTCCAACTAAAGTTACTTTTATTTTCATTAAAATGCTGATTTTTAAAAGTAAGTTAAATAAATTCAAACAAATTTATTTTGGGTAATACCTAGCATCTTATCACATAAGTACCCATTTTGTATTAGCTGAGACAGCTGAATACTGGTAGCTTTATCAAGTGAGTACACTGACGAGTGGCTTGTTTGCATTTTTCATGGTTTTCTGTATGTGTAATATGAATACCAGGCTTTTTCTTTTAAAATGTCGTCCATGGAAACATCTATCCTCTTCGACAGATAGCGCTCCTGTACATTGCCGTATTCAAATAATCTAACGCAACTGCAAATACCATCTGAAAAATTAAATATGAATGCATAAAATAGAAAACGTATGTACTGCAAAAAATAAGCATGATAGTTTTCCATGTTTTTCAATTTCATCTCAAGCATTTGTTAAAAATAGCTGATCGCCATTTAGCAGTCTCATTACAAAAAACATTGTTCAGGGCCGTCATAGGAGGTAAAGCAGCGTCAGCGAGATGAAAGGAAAGACATCCACAAATAACCAAGCTTTATTCGGGATTCAAATATACAGGCCTGAATTCGGATTAGCAGTCAGCCTTTTCCAGTCACTGTACTGTCCGGGGCAGGCAGTATAAAACATAATATTAAAGCTTTTATAGTATAAAAAGTACCTGTTGAAATAATGCAAACTTTAGACATTAAGAAAGAGTACAAATAAAGGGAGGTTTTATTCAATATTGTAGTTAGAAACTGTAGATGCGATTTCTACTCGATCAATAACGGTTTCAAAGCAATAAAATCTGTAGGTATAGAATTTCTCCATCCAAAGATGCGTCATGAATATTTTACGGGTTTCAAATCACAAGAGTTAACTTCATTTTCATGAAATTCAACCAGATATCTCCCTTGATGTAAATGTGTATTTTCATCCATAAAATGAACACTGTCAGGATCCTACGCATCTTTTGAAGGATTACGTAGGAGCGTTGTGATACGTTTGGTATATTCAGGTCCTATGTATAAAACATATGACGGTAGAATAGAACCAGCAAGATGCAGTAGGATCACACTCTGATGCTGTCTACACTAATTTAAATGGAATTTCCTTTGTTAAAATCCGGTATGCATAATCTATCGTTTTTAATCGTAAATATGGTTTTCAAATAAAGCTTTTATATATATGTACTTTCATACACATAGCTTTATTGGAAAGTCAAAGAAACTTATAAAGCAGCTCAAGCATCACACAAGAACAATAATAGATAATAAAAAAGAACAAACATTTAAAATGAGAAAACAGAACAAATGAACATGGGAATAAAAGTAAAAAGTTAAAAATTTAAACAACAAGGAAAGGAACTTAAGAGATGTAGTCTTCACAAGGAGTTCATGAAAGTTTTGGCATTTCAGCATAGTTTGCTCATCTAAACGCGTTTCTGAGACTCTTTATCTTGTTCTGGGCATATAAGAAGATGCTCTGCTTTCATGATGCCCGAATTATAAATTTGGCATATATTAGATGGAAGTATGCCGAATTCATTAAGACGATGTGCTATGCAATCGTGGTCTGTTTGCAGTCTGAATTTTGCCACAGCCGCTTTACAGGGTTTTTGACAAAACATTTTCCATGTGTCTTGAATGTTAGCCCAGAAATTGCCTGTTTATTTTGCTGCCAGGCTAGATTTAAGAGTATTCATTAATCTCAAAAATATGCTTTTTAGTGACTCTGGAGGAAGGGTTTTGATGTCTTGTGGCTCAAGAGCTCCTCTCTTAGCTAGTGAGTCTGACTTTTCGTTACCATCGATACTTACATGGGAAGGGATTTATTGAAAAACGATTCTTTTGTTATAGTTATAAAGAAAGTTCAAGATTTGTCTTCTTTACGAGACCTTTTATACATAGTTAGTAGCAATTTGCAACTTTCATTATCGGCTAGGTTTTAGTTAAGCTGTTCAGCAATAAAGGTCTTGCTGAGATTGGAATTTGCGAAAAGAAACTGATCTTGAGAAACAGGTATATTTCTTCTACGGAACTACAGACGCTTCCTTGCCATAGATTTAGCTCTTTTCGTTATCTTCAGATGTTAGTTGATTCTTTCAAATTGCATTTTAACGCCATAGCCTGGCAAAGTATTTTACACGCCTTTATGTTATTGTTTATTTTCGAAAATAGATCCGTGAAATCGGATTAGATAATGATAATTAGGCTTGCCTTTTGATCATTCCATGGACACAGTGGTCACGTTCATTTACACTTCGTGATATGCAACTATTTTAATGCATATACAGATAATTTTGAACATGAATGTATTTCTCTCTTTCTCTGCTGAAAACTATCTGTTTATGACAAATGTTAAACTTTTTTCTCTAGTAGCTTCGCCTTTTCTAACAGTATATCATAGCATGTAGCAAATAATTTTTATATTTACGTCTATCAACTTCAAATTAAAGGTGTCACTGAAAGCGTAGTTAATTCTCTTACCTGAAATTAGGTATGCGTCTTTAAAGTCTTTGCTATTTCTTCTCAGTGGACAGCTTACTCAAATAAAGAACACGTTTGTGTCCTTCTAAAATACCTTGGATTATGTTACATTTTTACTTCCTTTCCGTTTCCTTTCCTTCGAGAATGGGAAAGTAAGTAAATAAAGCGAATGTCACCAAAAGAACTGCTGTATCATATTTGGTATCATTCATCTTCTTCTTATCAAATATTTCACACTTATTGCCTTAAATCGCAATGGTTATTAAATATTCTTTACAAATGTTAAGAATTGTGAATGAAAGTCAGTTGAACACTGTCTAAAATGGAGGTTTATTTTATTAACCGTTTTCTTCTGTTTAACGACTGTTCCACTCTTTATTTGCCTTTTGAAGTACTCTCGTTATGAGTTCGTCAAAGAAATGAGAAGGAGGGAGTAGTATCACCAAAGTTTCTGGCTTTCATTGAGAACTACTTGTTAATAATTAGGAATGAATGAAGGAATTTCGTGTTTTCTTATATGTGATTCTTTGAATTGCATATTTTCTAGATATTTTTCCTCTTATTGAATTATGCTTTCAAATAAATTTTTAACAAAACAAATAAATGAGTAAAATTAAATAGTAAGACTTTGAAAATGAGTAAAAATATGCAGTTTTGAAACACTAGTTCATGATTTGCTATGTAATTTATGTTATAAACATTTCTTTTCTTTTTTGAGTTATGATATTTAAGAAAACAAAATTCCGCATTTAAAAATAAAGTTTGATTTAAAAAAATGGCCCATGCCCTAAAGGCGACAAATGGTCACTAATGCGGTATATACGATGATTGGTGAAAAGCTCTAACTGCGAATTTGGAGAAACATTTAGTACTTTCAACATCTAGTTGCATAACGGTGATTTAGAAGTGGAATTTAAAGCTAAAAATATTAGCGATATGGTGCCTTAAGTCAAACTATAGTGTTAACTTCGCAGTTAAGGAGTTAACAGCTTTTATTTACGATGCTGCAAAAAAATTATATTGAATAATGAATTTATTGTTATCCTGGTTAGGTTACATAAGTTTAAGAAAATATAATGAAGGAAATGTTATTTAAAGCTAAACTAATTAATGATGCGATGGTTAATAAATTATCATAGTAACATTATAGTTGAGGACTTAAAAGCTTTTATTTTCGATGCTCCAAAGGAAATTCTATGTTGGTCTTGCGAGAATATTGCCAACTTAATCTTGGCAAATGATTTTCCTTGTCCTGCAGTTTCTTATCCATCAAGTTATAAGCGATACGCATTTATTTGTTTATTTCATAATTTTCAGATGATATTGTTGTTTCTTTTTGTTATTGACATTTGTTATTTCCTACTTATATTGAATATCAAGGGCTACAATTACAAGAAGAATATGAAAATGCGTAAAGCTACACAAAAACCTTAGTGATATCAAAATACGTAAACCTTATATTCCGTATTGCCACCATGCTTATTTTTCTTTCTCATAAAATGTGCCTGTACTACGCTTACAACTAGCTATGTGATATTTAATTCAATACATTCACTAGAATTTTCGAGAGTTAAATTTTTTTAAAACACATTTTACCCTTGCATAAAAGAAAACACCCTGCCCAAAGTTAATAAAAATTTCCCTTGCATCAATTTATATACAACTACGAAATTTTAGGTACAGATCAGAAGCAACCTAACTGCTTTGTAATCATAAAGTATACTTATTATAATCATAAAGTATATTTTGTATGATAAAGTTCATTGCCTAACCCGGATAGTGGTTCGCGAGGCTGACTGACGTACCGAATGGCTCGGGTTCGAATCCCGGAGAAGGCTTTGGATGTTTATAAATGTATAGTGTCTGCGCGGCATGGGGGAACTCTATATATGCGGTGATCCAAAAGCCCTCTAGAGAGGTTAGTGGGATGTAAGGAAGGGTGAGAGATCCTCAAAGCGTCCCCCCGGGTGCTTTCCATCAAAATTGAGTGGAACTGAACAATGTTGCATTGTCATCTGTATTGTGCTGAGTGTTCTTGCCACAAATAGGCACAGTCTTACACTCCTCGCCACGATGAAATTCGTGTGCTTGTTCTGATGTTGCTGTCAAACAAATGAGATAAATAACGAGAACAACAAGAAGTATGTATACTCAATTTACATAATTTACTTACTGATATGTTATTAAAATTAAAACCGTTACACAGTTGAACTAATTATCTGTTATAAAGCTGTGAAAATGTTCGAACATTTCGCCTGAAAAATACAGCTACAACATAAAAAAAAATTTTTTTTTCGAAAAAGCGTTCATTTTAAGAGATTATATAGTCAAGTATAGCTGCAGAAAATGAAGATAAATTTCCTTTCAAATCAATGAAAACATTCAATATCTTCATAATCACTTGATGCTATGTCTAATGAAAGCGAACATTCTTTTCTTGACGCAATCAAGTAAATTTGTTTCAGAAGCAGAAGCAATTTAGAATTATTTCCTACAAGAGTATATCTAAGTGTAATATTTATTATTTCACAGTATTGTTATAGACGTTGTATAAAATATAACTTAGAAGCATGCTTTCAAATAATGTATCGCAGAAAATATCATCAATAAGCTCCTCACAGCTGCCCAAAGCTTAAAATTTGCCGAATCAAAAGCTAAAAACTAGATAGATATTTAGAAGTAATAAAAGCAAAATATTTTATTGGAATTTTATATTGTTAGCTGGTTTTCAATAAGAAATAGAACGTTTCAATGCTTAAGATATAGACAATTGAATGCAGTACCCATTGCAGGACATCTTTATCCGTAAGAACATTTTATAAAAGCGACTCCTTTTCTTTCGTTTTTGATGGTAGATGAATAAGAAAAGTCCTTGATAATGAAACTATGTACAATTGCAGGTCTAAGATATATCTGGAAAATACACGTCTATGGAATTTGCTATGCATATTTATGGATAGTATATAATTATAGTATGTATTTCAAAAAGGTATTTTAATTTTTAAGCCATAAGAAGTGAATGAATTTGAATATATATATATATAGTGAATGAATTTGATATATATATATATATATATATATATATATCATAATTCATTTAATCAGTATTCATTATGCATATAATATATTCTTTTCTAAAGTATCCACATAATTATCACTTTATGTGTAAAACTTACCGAGAAAAGAAATAACAAATGTATCCTTTTGTTTTACGAAACGTAATCCCTTCAAAGAACTATAATGCTTAAAATTAAATTTAACTCTTACTTACCTTTTAGGCTTATATTGCTAAAAATAGCCAGTGATTTATAATTTCAACTTTACTATCATTTCTATTTCCTTTTTTCTCAGAAGAATGCGAATCCGTTGGAGAATTACTTAAGTCGTGAGGTTTAGACTGTAAGGCAGAGAGTGTTTTTGCGTCTTGAGACCATATGACGACGTTTTGTTGACCTGATAAGATCTTAATTCTTCGGCTTTATGTTATTGCTGCTGACATTTAATTTGTCACGTCGGTGAGAAATTTTAAGCCACCTTCGCGTCAAATAAGTTGTGCAGTCTTTGACTACTAGACTTAGATTAACATTTGAATTTGACTTTTTCTTCAAGCTTCGTCGCCACAAATGGTAGTTGATCGTAGTCACGAGGCATGTGTTTTATGCTCAAGCTCGAATTTAATAAAAAAAGTTATTTTAAACCTTTTAAAGACTCTGTTGTTGCTTCAGACCAAGCGATACAGACCAAACTTGGACCTATAATTCGCTCCAAGTTTGTTAGAAATTTGATAATACTTTTATGCCACCAAATAAAACGAAACTCTATAATCTGACAACTCATAAATTAAACATTGAATTACGAAGTGTGCAACCTGCTTATTGTCAACAATAAATGAGAAAAAGACCTTAAAGAAGTTCGATATTAAAATGTTTGAAAAAAATCGAGTTTTGTAGCAAAGTAACATTTCTAACTTCAGAATCGTTTTTGTAAGCAACTGCTAATAAATACCCCCTAAAGTTTATTCCTAAACGTTTTTTATCTAGCATTAATCCAATAACGAGTAAAAAATCATGACATTTGTCCTTTAAGCGGCTATTATTGAACAGGTTTCGTTGTCTAGGTTTAAATTCCAAGCATCATCAGGAGGCGTAATTAATGCTGTGTGTACCGCTTTAATTGGTCAGCAATATTCAAAGTGTTATAATGCAGAATCGTTCTAAAATCTGGCTATGATTATATAGCAAAAGATTTATATAGCAAATGCTCAAGAAACTTTCCATTCACGATGCAAAATGTCCTCAATGGTGACATAGTTTAACCACTTACGTCTGATATATAGATTATGTCTGTATATTTTGGAGAAAAAGATCGAAATTCTATAACTATGTTGCAGCTTTCAAAGTGGCATTTTTGCCATTACTTACACGTACAATTCAAATTACCCAACAGTAGTAATCTAAACAATTCTGCAATTAACTTCGGAATTATACATCAATCCTCCTGCAATAGTCTCTCAAATCTCCTTCTTCCATATTAGTTCCTTGGGCCACAAGAGTACAAAATTGTTGTATTTTTTATCAAGGATCTACGTTATGGGCTAAAATCTTTAGGTGTTTCCATGTCGATTAAAAATATGTCTATTACTGAAGATGAAGCGAGCTATGTGCTCGGATGCATTTGCGACATCCCCTGCTGCTGGCAGAAATCCAGTGAAGTGATAAATTCCACATGTCAAACAGGTTATGTTTCGATCTAGATTTATTATAAAGAATCTATGTATGAGCATAAGAGACATTGTTCGTAACGTTTTATAACAAAATGTGCTGGACATTAGTAATGTAATACATATGGTAGGAGAAAGCAAAAAATGGGGTTTCTGTAACCGTCAAAAATAAGCAACCAATACTTACCGTCTGCTAACTGTCTTCAAAAAGGGATTATATTGTTCCATTTCTAAAAAAATTAAAAAATAACATGACTTAGTATGCGACAAGAATGTACAATAGAAAGAAAATAATTTATATGCAGATTTTGCTAACTGAAAGACTGAGTGAGAAAATTTCTATAAGGTGTTAAAAAGTAATGCGTTTCTGCCACAAAATATAAAATGAAAATAATCATAGGATAATTTATTCGAGGAAAAAAGTAACCGATACATTTTGAATGTTTTTATATTTACTTTTATTTTCATACCTGAATGTTATATATTTTTCTATCTAGGCCATAGTTTGGAACCTATCCTTTAGTTGAGGCTTAAACGTAAGCAGATATAAGGGAAGGAACTGGAATACAAATACGTATTTTCGGAATATGAAAGACGTTTTTGGAGTTAGAAACATTATAGTGAAGATAAGAACAAATCGTAGGCATATAAAAGTTAGAATCAGTTTTTCATCAGTGATTGCCTGAACAAAATCGAAATAAAAATACGGTTTTGCAATGTTTCATAGATAGTATTGACAAAACTCTGTCAGTTCAAACTATAAGAAACTCACTCCACGTTGTTGGTCTGTATTTCTTTATGTGTTTTTAGTAGTGCACTATTGTGTTACAGACAAAACTATTAGCACAAAATCGTGTGAACTAGAAAATAAATAATTCAATAAAAGTCTGTTTCTCAGACAAATCATTCTTTACTTCAAATACTACCAATAATTGAATCCAAGGAAGAAAAGAAAAGGAAAATGAGGAACACATAAAAGCCTTTTATTTATGCAAGAAAGTGTTCTATTTGAAAGAGTTGGAATGATGGTGTAAGCTGGTGGCTGCCTGAAGTTTTCGTAGTTTCCACATGCCTAATCAAAATACATGAGCAAGCTCACCCTAGAGAAAATTAACCTGGAGACATACATATAACTACACGATCGTTAGGACGTATCGCCGTTATTAAACAATTCAGTTCAATCTAGTACGCTTCAGTTTTAATCTTGAATAGAATGTTTTCTTCGAAAAGAAATATCTCTAATTGTGGCATTTAAATGCAAAAAACTACTTTTTTAAAGACTAACTTAAAACTTAACTTCTTTCTAAGTACAGAAAAATTAGTGAATGCTTTAACTGCTGCTGATAATGTGAGAAAATAATGCTTGGGAATTTTTTTTCGTTTTATTGAAAATTGAAATTTATTACACAAACAAATTATTGAACAAATTAATACGCAATACATTTACGTTTATTTAAATAAATATCCCAGCAATCAAAAATAATTAGCTTGTTTAAAGCTTCTTCAATGAAAAATTAATCATCCAAATCAACTGATAAGTGGAATCTATCACTGTCCGTTAAGAAGATATGTAATAGAAATAAGGTTTTGAAGTTTTATTAAAAAGAATATAGACTGGTCTACAATTTTGTCTTCGAAGAAGTATAAAATAGCGAAAGATAGATGATATTTTAATACATATTCACGGTGAGTTATTTCGCGAAGGGTTAGCCGTAAATGTTTGGTTCCAGTTTAATAAATGAACCAAATAAGGCAGGTTTCTAGCTACCACAGATTTAACCAGCAAATATCTTTTAATAAAAGTACAAAAATCTTAAACTGTTACACTTTGCAAAATATGTTCCAGTTGCAGCCGACGTCCAATACGGACAACTAGAATTGGAAAAGTATCAGGGTAAGCCCTTTTTAAACGAAGAAAAGATTCGTCATATGGGGTAGAATAAACTGAATTTCAAATTCTTCCAAATTCTTGCAGATTGAAAGTTTCCCAGAAGGAAAAAACCGAATTTTTTATTGAAAGTTTCCCACGTTTTAATTCATTTATTAACTTGGAACCATTAATGTCCCACCAACGGTTTAAACTCTCGCTCTTGTAGAAGTACCTACAATTGCTTTTAAGTTAGCTGTGGAATAGTTTAGTATCTCTCAATTTCAAATTACTTCACTGTTTGATACAGGTACGGAAGCTGATACTGAATTATTACCTAAGCAATAATGTAGTTTCCATGTTTTCTACTATGCCTTGCCGTGTTTGTGTATGTTTCCGTGTTTCCAATTATACTTTTTATATATTATTACTTGTTTTTTATATATTATTACTAAAACTGATATCGAAAGTAAACTAATGTGAAATCCGAATACTAAATTTGATATTGTATCCTCCCGACCTCATATTTCATATTTAGTTATTGAAAAAGGTAATGGGTTCTCATGTACATAATTTCATGACTGCTAATTAAGAAATTAAGAACTTCTGGGAAACGTATTATTCATAAAATCGTAATTAATTTCGTTTTAAAAAAGATCAGGAAAAGGTAATATTCAGTAGAATGTAATAACTCGAGAAGACGCACGTGGGGTGTTTCGGCATCCCCACGCTTAGCAAACATCGCCGGCAATCTTCAAACATAATCCGAAACGATTCAGTCCATCAGTACCTGCCTCCAAAGTTATGTGCTATGCGTTTCGAGCGAAAACGGCAAATTCTAAGCATTTATTGTCGTTTAAAGGACAGTTTGGTTACGCGCGCGCTTTCGTGTTGCTACTTTTCAGTGTGAGCCATGGCATGTTCAAATCGCTCGGTTCAGTGTTTTTCTCGCTTGATTCAAAATTTCCTCAAACACAGAAATGAAAGACTTCAAATATTATTAGAGGAGGTTTTGTCGGATGAAGATTCTATAGAATAAGAATTAGGAGACTCAGATAATGAAGCTATAGTTAGTGATCATCAGTCTGAATCAGAAGAAGAGTGCGATTCTTCAGAAAACATTCCTTGTAATCAAATTGAGTATTTTATAGCAAAAGATAAAATAACAAAATGGCAGAAAGAACCCTTTCGAGTTTAAAGACGCGTGCGTTGGATAATATCATAAAACATTTGCCTGGCAATCATATATACCTAAAGATGTGGCTTCACCCATCGATGCATGGAACTTGGCCTTTGTACTTTTAGATCCTCATCTGAAATCGCGGCCGAGACAGAAGGAACACAACAAAGATTCTCTTAATGAACCATAAACAAAGAAAAGACAGTTATGTTACAGGAGATGTTACATGTGGTCAAGGAAAAAAGACAGAAAATGAAAAACTGTATGTGTGAAGTGTAAAAATAATATATGTCAAGAGCACTGTGGAATAGAAGCTTCGTGTGTAAACTGCAAAATATCTAATGAGCCTAACTAATTTGAAAATTAATTATATAATTCATTGTTAATGTAACAATTCTGCATAATTTGGATTATAATTGCATTCACAAATAAAAAAAATTCTCATAGAATTCAATGATTCCTAGTCATCTGAAAAAAGTAAGTACTTTTTAACAGGCCAGATTTATCTATTATTAATTTTAAAATTAACATCGTTTTTAAGCTATTTTATATAATAAATGTTGTTATTAATATAGAATGAATTCTTTTACTGAATTGTAAAAATATGTTACATTTTTACGTTATTTAGTTACTTGGGGTGTGTTGACACCCCATGCGCGTTCTCGTGTTACATAATAGAGCGCGCTTCCTCCCGGGTTAATTTCATCCGAAATATATTGCACAACCGCTAAATATATTAGTACTTTTGAATCATAGATAGCATACGGTTCATTTTAGTTAGCATGTTATTTTTATGTTAATTTTTTACCAATTTTCTATATTTGTTCTCCTATTTCTTGAAACCGCAAATAGGTGTAAATTTAAGTAACAAGATAAAGCGTAGTTTAACAAACCTACTATCGAAAGGAAGCCATCCAGTAAAACATGCTAGTCTAATAAGACCAACTAACTATCTATGATCCTGTATGAGTTAATTTTGCATCAGTTAAAAGCGTAGGATTTCATTCTCCATTGTAAAGTCGAGTTGGTAAGTGAAAGTTTGATTTCCTGGCTCACTCCTTTAAAGACAGTACTTGAATTTTTTAAACACGACATCTAGATGTGGTTTGTAATGGCTAATTGGTACTTCTTCTACAAGACGTAATATATAACAAAGCTTTTCATTAAATTTCATCTCATGTCTTTGTTACTATATGTTAGTCTGGAATGAGGGTGTTTCCTGAATACTGCAATTCAGTGAAAGTAAGAAACATTAACCAAATGCAAATTATATTGCAAAATAAGTTTCATTTTACACGTGAAAGAACCTTTCATATCAGTTACCTTTCAATATGATAAAACTTCATCGTTGTATGGAATCACACTGACTTCCATATTTGCGAAGATAGTTTTGAATAGTTATAAGTAATGTTTGGTGTTTTTCAAAAGGTCTGACACCTTATCATACATGGAACTGTTCACAAACAGATATAAACTTTAGAGTTGAAATATATTTTATAATTAAAGTTGCTTTACTCGTCTTTTTCAATTGTACACTATATTCATCAAGGCTTTTAGCTTTATACTTCAGTGCTACTTCATGTCAGTTCAAAGTGAACCAATAAATTTATAATGAACAAATATTCATTTAATATAAAAAAAGTTATGAGTTTTTAATTACGAGTAATGTTTGTGCTGATTTCTTATACAACCTATAAAGCTATGTTAAACTTCCAACCCTTTTATATCAAAATTATATAAAACTACAAATTAACTTCGTATATAAAAACCCATTAAGTTCCGAATAATAAATAAAGTGTAAAATTTTGTAATCAATAAGCTTATACTAATTGAAAATGCAATGCATTGTAATCAATCAAAGGGCATTTAATTTACATTTAGAATTTTACTTAACCTTTTTTACACAGTCCAGTCACATTAATGTGACCACCACGTACTTTCCATGTCAGAGTTAAATAACCAATCACAGAAGGCAGGTGGCAGCACAGTGCAGTTGAGCGTATATAAAGGGTGTGTGAGGGCTTCGGAAAACATTTCAATCGTTGGTGTAATGCAGAAAGGAAGCGATTTATCCGACTTCCAAAAGGGCATGATCATTGGCTTTCGGGCCAAGGGTGGAAGCATTTCCGAAACGGCTGAGTTTGTGAACTGTTCGCGTGCCGCCGTGGTAAAAGTGTACCGTGCATGGCAAAATGGGACTGTCCAAAATCAGCGACGTGGCAAATGTGGTGCACCACGGGCCATAGATGACAGAGGCGAACGACGGTTGCGGAGATGCGTTCGGGCAGATAGACGGGCTACCGTTGAGCAACTGACCACCAAAATGAACCAAGGGGCTACCAAAAGTGTCTCCCAAAGTACTATTCAGCGAACATTGCTGCGTCTGGGCCTCCGAAGCAGACGCCTGGTTCGTGCACCTATGCTGACTGCTGTTCATCGACGGCGAAGGCTAGAATTTGCACGCCAGTACAGCAGCTGGACGTCCACTGAGTGGCGACAGGTTGCGTTTTCGGATGAATCGCGTTTTATGCTCCATCGGACAGATGGACGTTGGCGTATAAGGCGTGAAACCTCTGAAAGGAACCACCCTGCAACCATTGCCGGAACGGTCCAAGCTGGAGGCGGGAGCATTATGGTCTGGGGAATGTTTTCCTGGCATTCTCTAGGTTCACTGATCATTGTGGAAGGCACAATGGATCAATACAAGTACGCATCTGTCCTTGCGGACCATGTTCACCCCTACATGCGCATTGTTTTTCCTCAGGATGATGGCATCTTCCAGCAGGACAATGCGAGGTGCCATACAGCTGCCAGTGTACGTGCGTGGTTCGAAGAGCACCAGGATGAGTTTACCGTCCTCCCCTGGCCAGCAAACTCACCTGACTTAAACCCAATCGAGCATCTGTGGGACCATCTCGATCGAGTTGTTCGCGCCATGGATCCTCAACCGCGTAATCTAGCGCAGCTGGCCACGGCATTAGAGTCGGCATGGCTCAACATCCCAGAGAACACCTTCAGGGACCTATGTGACTCTCTTCCTGCACGTCTCGCAGCAGTCCGCTCTGCGAAAGGTGGTTATTCTGGCTTTTGACAGATGATCACATTAATGTGACTGGACTGTGTATTTAAAAGTGAAAAAGGAAGCCACCTGTCAAATAGTAGTGAGCTTACCAGCGGTCGAGCGGTAAAGTCGCTGAACACTGGTAGTTCGGTCCGAGGTTTCAATCTCGCGGACGTCGCTTTCCCCATGTGTAATGTGTATATGAGACAGTTAAACTAAGAAAGTCCGTCACGAAGACATCCCTTCCCTTAGGCAAAAAGCCGTTGCGTTATTAAATAAACCAAACCAAATAAAAAAAAAGGTGTTTTTTATAAAAGTGTTTTTTTTTGTAAAAGAAATACATACATTCAATCATGATACATTGTAAACAATGTGGTTTATTGTAATATACTTTAAATAATGTCAGGACCGCACAAGCAATGTGCAAATAAGTTGTAGATAAATGAAAAGTAATGTGTAACAGAAGATTTTGCTGTTCAGTTTTTTTTTTTTTAAACAAACAGCACCGAAACTTGGCGTTAAAAAGGTTCTTTTTACATATTTGTTTTACGTTAAAAGTAATCCATAAATAACATTGGAAAAAGGCAATTCGAAAACTAATGGGCAAAAACTAGCACACGCATACAAATAGTCTTTTCTCGAAATGCGAGAATGCATATAAATAAAATTTATTACATAAGTCTGCAATCCAGTTACCATAAATTAGGCTATCCTTGAATATCTGTGAAACACAAATCTTAGTATATCAAATAAACAAGATATTACAAGGTTTTTAATGCCCGATTTCTGTTGCTATGTTAAGAGACCCGAGCAATAAATCTCTTTTAATAGAGTGCATTTACACAATGTGGTTCAAAAAAGATATCAGCTCGGCTTAGGATAAAAGCGCAGTTTAATTAGTAGGAACTAATCAGTTAGAAATGATTTAGAAAGCAAATAGTATTTTTACCATTTTAAAATAGTGTGACAACTATGCAGAGATTAAGTTTTAAGATTACATTTATTCTAGTTTTAAGATCTAGTTTTCAGAACGTTGTGCAACTCCTATCAGAAATGTCCAAAAATTAGAGGTATGCATGGTAGATGCAAGTTGCGGTAATACTAAACAATTAGATTATGAGCAAAAGATGGTTTTCGCTTTCTGGCTCTGCTTCAGAGAGAGAGAAAGAATGCTTTCTCTTTCCTTAATGGAAAGATGAAACACGGGAGGCCAGTAGCAGACGTGTATTTTAAAAACGATTTCCTACTGGTGAAGGTCTGAAAGCCTCGAAGAGAAGGTTTAAATTTATTTCGTTATAAGAGGCAAACAGGGTTGACTTGGAGCATGGCGACGTATATATTTCTAAATTATCCTTAGACTGTATAGGAGAAAAATATGGTAGACAAACTTCTAAAGAATTAATATTTTCATGAGAGTCATTGTTTCGGTATATGAAAATAGTCGGAAGTTTACTCTGGCGACAGAATTGTGAAAAATAACATACTAGCCTTTCTTGGGGCAATTTAGAAAATAGTGTCTAATTTTAATTGCTATCTGGTTATAAATGATTCGAAAAGGGTTGTAGCGGACTGTGGTTGACCAAGTATGTTCGAATTAACCGGAGTTGCGCCAGAAGATAAATTTTAATTAATGATTAATATGGTAATAATTAGGAAAGATAATGCCGAAACTAGGATCGTTTTTGGGATTGCTTTGTATTTGCTTGAGTTGGATGAGGAGTTTTTTTAAAAACGAAGAAGGAAAATTAAAAAAAGAATGCGAGTGAAGAACCAATAGAAAGGTGTGTAGTTTAAGAAATCGAGAAAGGTGACTTGTAAATATAGAGGGTTAATGATTTCCCTCCTACATTAAGGACCAGTGTACCAGTTTTACAGATGGATGAGAAATAACTGAGCGATAAATGTTCCTGTCCTACACGGATGAAATTGTTCGGCTTTACAGACCCTTATAAATGGCTGAGAGATAAAAGTCCAACTCCGACTGACGATATGCGATATTCCAGGCGTTGTGTCCTTGTTGCCGAAGTATTTTAAAGGAACTGTTCCGGATCGATAAAATTAGCTAGCTCCGTAGAATATCTTCTTCTGAATCGAGCTAAGGATATGCGATTATCCAGACGTTTTTTCCTGTTTCTGCAGTCATGTAAAGAGAGTTTTCCCGAGTGATAACTAGCTAACGATTTAGAACGTCGACTACTGGCAAAGTATGACTACTAGCAACTCAGAATATCGTCCTCCACCTGATGATGTGCAAGGATCCAAATGAGTCCCGCTGCTGCGGAGTGTAAATAAGAGACTGTCCGGAACTCCTTTTTAGACGGATGTTCTCAATCAGGCTAAAAATGGCTTCATGCTACAATCAGTTCCAACTCTAAGAACTGTAAGTGACTGTATTAAGGACTGGTTTCATACATTTGTCTGCCGCTTGACCTTCTGATTGTTATCTTTCAGCATGGCGTTAAATTCAATTAACAATTAGTATGATTTAATATGTACTAATGTGGTAATTATAGACTGATATAAAAGATAAATAAATTTGTAGTTAGAATTATGTGTTCATCAGTCTCCGACAGTTAAGTTAAATCATTTAAAACTGTGTTGTGTAAACAAAACTGGGTTAAGTATTTGAGGCTTTACTTGATGTCAAATATTCTTTTTTAATAAATAATAAACAATTTTATTTCCAAATTTTCTAACTATATTGCATCAGAAACTCCCTTATACAACAAGATGAACCATGGTAAATCAGACCAGGGGATAAAAGATATGGGGCCCTACTTTCGGCCATTTGAATCCATATGATATGAAATCCTCAGCGTATAACTCTTTTCTACTAACCTACGTATAAAATAGGCCCGAACAAAGTATATATACTCATGATACACTTTATTTGCATATGACTTTCACTTTTATAATTAAATGATCCAGAATGCCTTCAGAGAGAAAAGTGGGGTTAAAGCTTGTTAGTATTTGTTAGCATTTTCAGTCAGAATTCACGTAGTTAAAAACTTTAAATGCTTGAATCTATTCAAAGAAAAATAACTCATAGTTTTAGATCTTTTCATATATTCTTTAGGACAATCAGAGTTGCTCAACTAATATTAGCCAAGTATATTACATTGCAAGTTTTCAATGCAGATAACTCACTCAACTGCGTCATAAACCATCGGTCCCTTCCTTTATTTTGCTCTTAAAATTATATGCCTTTGCTATCATTTGTATCAACTATTATTCACAAATGAAACTTGCTAGAGTACAGACGTGCACAGCATGGCTTATTAAAAAAATACATATATTCATCAATATTCAACCATGGAAAGCCTCCAGAAAAACTTTAATATTTAAATAAAATAGGGCTATATATTTTGAGTCTCCTATCCAGTATAGTTCTTAAGTAAACTCATTTCAAGAAAATATTTCTGAAGTGAGAGGTAAGTAAACAGCGGTTTTTCTGGCGTGCAGTTTTATGTCATGAAGTCTTCGGTCATTTTGTAGATCTTCAAACTCGTTTTCCTGTGGCAGCATATAGTTTATGTGAGACATGTGAAGAAGTAGCAGTTCCGTGTCGACAGGCTGAAACTGCTAAATAACGATGTTTATTTCGTTGTTGTTAATCCTGGTCAAGCTTGTCCAGGTCTTCTTGATCTGGAACCAGTGTCTTAAACCTTTTTACACAAACTGCAAATGACAATGGGCGTTACACTGATTTTGTAGCTCCTTGCGCTTGTGATTGGTCTGCTTTCTGTTTATCAACAATTTTCCATCTCATTTCGTTATACATAGGTTCGTGGATATTATTTAATCTCATACTTTAAAAAATACTCAACTTTTGCAAGAAACACGGTGAATGTCGTGAAAGAGTACGAGCATATAAATCACGAAACCGCCTAGTGCGCTTATATCTCCTCTTCAATTATAGCTACGCGGAAGCACGCATTTGCTTATTTATCCGACTATAAGTATTTGCATAATTCTTCGACAGCATAATTAGTATCCGGTTTGATACCTTTCATCAGAACACTCATAATTTTGAAATTTCTTAATACTGCTCACGATCGGTATTTGCTGTAAGTACGACACAGTAAAAAGAAGAATTATTATAATTTGACCTTCATTCATAAAGCAAAAGTGACACCTCGAAAGTCCTTGAATGAGAAATGGAAGACAAATTTATATATTGAGGAAAATATTGTTACCGTGTTAGAGGATGAGCTTTGAATTTAAATTTACACGTATGCCGCGAGAAGGAAAAATATTCTTTACTCTTTGGACAAAAAGACATGTTATGTCTATCTCTCTTGAAAATCACAGAGAATTTTCAATAAACCAGCATAAGTCCAGGGTTGAATTGTTGGCCCGAATTTAAATTTCAGATTGGTTCTATTCCTTTCCTTATGGAATATTCAATACTATTGAATTTCTAATTTATCAAAATACTATAAAAAGCCTAGTTTTTATTTGGTAAATGAGACGTTGTGACAGCATATAACTATCCTATTTTGAAGACTAAAATCTAGCTAAATAAATTGATTATTGATTCTGCAGGGTTACTAAATATGAGATATGTTTCCAGTTACAGTATTCTTGCACAAAAAAATGCTACAGCACATGTAACAAAAGAACCCCTTTTATATTTTGTATGCGTGTTGTGGGTAAGGATTTATGATTCCATTTTATAAAACACCTTTTTATTCCAAGTTGGCGCCATATTAATGTCAGCAAAGCATAAATCTTCTTGCAAGTTTGGGCAAGAATAAGAACACTCTGTGTAAAATGTTTTGTTTTATTCATGACTCATATATATTATGGATATTTTAAGGTACGTTCTTTTCCATAAATTCTTCATAGAACTTCAAAGTAGTATAGGGGTGGTTAGTATGTGCATTTTGCTTTAAAATAAAAGATTTACAAAGCTTAATACTTCAAAATGAAAAGAAAAAGCGCCTAAGCGCAAATCGGAAAATGAATTTTTTTTAAAAAGGTTTCTAGTTTAATATTTGCATGAAGTGCTCTCGGTTTGTTTTCTTTTGAGCTACTTATTCCATATTTTATATTTTTAATATATTACTGGCAGTTTTCCTGCTGTAGAAAAACAAAATGTATTCATGCATTGTGAAACGCCTTTATTCACTGTGGCAATGGAAGAGATTTTCTTCTACATTCGTTTTATATGTTACGTATGCAAGTCATTTTCTTCACCTGCGTATTTCCAATTGAAAACATTCTTCATGAGCA
>KK117931.1:723158-775135 GCA_000611955.2 Stegodyphus mimosarum
TTCAAAGTTACATAATGTAAGTAAAGTTAATTCAATAAGTTAAAGGTAAATAAATATTTAATGCCTGTCGCGGTAAAAGAACTCTATCTAGTAATTCGAATCTGTGTGCCCTTTATATTCCCAGTGCAGATTTATTTGTCTTTTTACAATTTTTTTACAAACTTCGTGGAACTTTGAATGATTTCTTGACATTTTATTCCCTCTGCTGTCGTGCTTTACAAATGAACCGTTTAGATTTTATTTATGTAAATAAATATTTAATGCCTGTCGCGGTAAAAGAACTCTATCTAGTAATTCGAATCTGTGTGCCCTTTATATTCCCAGTGCAGATTTATTTGTCTTTTTACAATTTTTTTACAAACTTCGTGGAACTTTGAATGATTTCTTGACATTTTATTCCCTCTGCTGTCGTGCTTTACAAATGAACCGTTTAGATTTTATTTATGTCTGTCATTCCCGTTTTCATTCTCTTGAAGTTCAACACTCCAAACTGTTTTGATCAATAAATGTGAAGTGCTCATTCAGGGCATCCACATGCAAAGAATGATAGTATCCCTTATTTATAGGCCACATCCTTAATTTTTACTGCTAATTAAAGAGAAAAAGGTAGGATGAGTCAGGGATATCTGTCTACTACCTATAATATTTTTTTTTCTTTTGGAGGTGTGAAAGCATTCAAATGAAAAAGTACTTACTATACACTGAGAGAAAAATTTTATTATCTGCCAAAAGGAACAGGTTTCTGTGTATACCACCTTTTCTTCACTGTCACTAGTATTTTAGGTATAAACAGATACTACACGAATTTTTCCTAATCTTATGCATAATATATGAACTGTAATTAAAGGGTGTCCGCCGAAAACATCGCGAAAAAACATTGCAAGGCGAAAACACCGTGGTTCAAAACATCGTGGAGAAAATAAAGCAAAGAGAAAACATCATGATCCAAAATATCGTGGTCGAAAATAAAGCGGTTCAAAAACTTCGCAGTTTAAAAACATCGTCTTCGAAAATATCGTAATAAAATATAAAGTACCTGCAAATCATTGTATGATGATAACATCGCACACATTAAATTTTTCAGCTTTAAAAGCTGTAAATACATATTCGCATAATGATTTGGGAGCGCAGAAAGGAAAGAGAGACGGTTTTACTTCTATCTTTCACATTTTTGAAAGAACTAATAAATTTTTGCTGACGAAATAAGAAGGAAACTTGGAAGCGCAACTTATAAAACTTAATAAGATTTTAAATTTATATAGTTAATTAACAAATCTCAATAATAAATTAACCTTTTTATTAATAATTTTATTATTTAGTTTATTAGTAAGTAGAAGTTTTATTAATAATTTTTGTGAAAAATACAATCTAGAAATGCTTATAAAAAGGAAAATAAGTAACTGCATAAGGTTACCTCTATACGAATTGCTTACTTAATTATCAAATTATTTTCTTTCACATTTGTTAATCAGTTATTGCTTTAGTAAAAATTATTTTGTTTTGCTTCCGTTTATTCTTAAAGTGTCGTTAACATTTTCATGCATAGCGTGCAATCAATTTTTCGGATGTCGATTTGTTAACTATGATGAAAGTCAGTTACATAATATGTCAGTATGGGATATTTAAAACGCATGTGTGCGATGCTATCGTCATGCGATGATTTGTAGGTACTTTATTTTTTACCATGATATTTTCGACGACGATGTTTTTAAACTGCGAAGTTTTTGAACCACTTTATTTTCGACCACGATATTTTATACCTCGATGTTCTAGAGCTGCGATGTTTTCTCTTTGCTTTATTTTCTCGCACGATGTTTTGTAACATGACGCTTTTGCCTTGCGTTGTTTTCTCCGCGACGTTTTCGTCCGCGATATTTTCTGCTGCAACCAATTAAAGCTTACGCGCAAAACATGCCAAGAAAATGTTTGTAGAACAGATCTAATTAAATCAAAAAATATAATATACTAAGATCTTAATACGAAGCAGCTTAAGGCGAACTATCAGTTAAGATGAAAATAATTTTGGTCCCGGTTGCGATACATATAACCTTATAGGAAGTTTTATTGGTTAACGCAAACACCAAGAGGAAGAAGACAGGCGTTTGCAAGCAGAACTTAAAGTCCCGCAAGAAGTAGACAGCGCGAATTGAAGAAAAGTGCAGTTTCCAAAAAGTATAAAATTTCCAAATCTACCTTATCCTCAATACTTTAAGACTGTAAAACGTTTTTAATGCTGCTGCTTCGGGTTCTGGGAACAAATCTTAGCATCTTTGTGGTGCTAAGGACGAAGATGTCAGAACTTAACTTTTAGAATGGTTCAATCACATGCGTGCTTCCAATGTGCCTTTAAGTGGACTTAGAATACGTACCAAAGAAATCGACATTGCAACATTTAGGCTTTCAAGATTTTAGTTGTACCTCTGGTTGGCTGTATCGGTTCCGAAAGAGACATTGGATTTCATCCTTAGTGATTTGCTGTGAAGCAAATAAGATTGATGAAGAAGATTTTAACAGCTGATTGCATGAATATGACAAAGTGAGAGAAACGTATGTCTCGTGTGATATCTAAAATATAGACAAAACTCGACTTTTATCATTTCATATCCTCGGAATGAAAGGTTATAAGTGCTATGTTGGGCTACGCAGCTATGTCTGAGGTGAAGAAATGTTATCAGAAGAAAGTGAGAAGCACTATATCATTCCTCTCACCCGCTAGGAAATGATACGCGTCTTCTACACTTTAGAATCTTTTGCTGCAACATCGAACTGACTGTTAATTTTACGGAAGCCACAAGTACATTTGGCCGTGACCTACCGAGTATTTTTATTCCCGTCTGAGACAGCGCAATGTGCAAGAACGTTTATCCAAAAAATGATTGATCAGTGAATTTTTCAATAATAAATTTCGGTAATAAATATAGTAGTACAGTGTTTTCTTTCACGACATACATAATATATTGTAGAACTTATGTAACTATATCCGATACATTTTTAATGTATAAAAAAAAATTTTAAAAAGAAAAATCTGAAAGGTTTCAGATTTCAAATTACTCTCAAAGGGGCGTTTTTTTAACATTATGTGTGTTACCTTTATTTATTAAATATCATGTTCTTCAAACGTAAACTATAAAATTCAGTTCAAGAACTATAATAGTTTAAAAATAATTTTAAAATGAGCATATCTTTAGAATTTGCGATACACAATCCCACGCGCTGGAGATAAAATGTGTTTTTCCTGTACAACGTTGTCATTGCTCGCTTTGAAATCTTTTGAGTTCCTTAATGAAAAATTCGTTAAAGGTTTACAAAATATGAAATCGATAATAAAACGAATTCCAAATATCAAATTCCAGTTGCCCATATTCGGGTGGAAACGATGAATATTCAAAACTTGATGGCTCTAGGTACCGTTGTTTTATCCAGTTCGAGAAACATACATACATTAATGCAGATTCTTCATTATTTGAAATCTTTAAATATAATGCAGAGCGATAATATTTGGTGGCAACAATTTGAAAAGTGAAACAACGCTTTTAGTGAATCGACGCAAAATGGAAAAACGAAATTAATAGTCCTTCTGGGCAAATTGCCTCTTCGGACTAAAAATAAAATTGAGTTTCCAATTAATACGAATTTCTTTAATGCGAACTCTTTGATTTTCGGTTTCTTAAGATTAGCATTAAAGAGAGTTTATTAAATTACCTTAGTGATGTTCGAAGTGAAGTGGCGTCCATAGTAGCACATGCACTTGCTTGAACACTCCTAACATTTCCATAAACAACGGGTGAAAACTAAAATTTATGTATATCACAGAGGGACGTTTACATAACTTTGTATCGCTTGAACTGCCTCAGAATATTCATATTACACAATAGTTCTAATAAAGAAACATAACACGGTCAGCATTTGAGAAATCTAGCCAGTGGATGCCACATACCATAAACTGCCTTCTACACTCACTCAAGATGAGACACCAGGTCAAATAGTCAAAACATGATTTAACTACAACATGAACAGTGCAAACAGGAAAGAACACGAACAGTACAAAGGGAACATTAAAAACAGTTCTGTAGAGTCTAATTACATGAACTCATAATATGAACATAATATGTACATAATATGAACTGGCTTATTTCCAAAATTATGTTATTTCATGTATTTCTATTGCAGCAAGTATGTTAACTACGCAAGATCAAGTACTGCAAGTTTCATACACGTTACGTATTTTTCCTACGGGTGTTTAAAATGAAGTCCAGTGCAGAATTGTTCATGCATTGCAGCCCACAAAATATAATCACAATTTCTTTCAATCCAAAGAAGGCCTATTTTTATACTTAGCTCTTAATTATCCTATACTCTTGTTTAGGGCCTTAAGCGATAAACTGGATAAAACAGTTTTGCAAAGCAGATGAGCGAAATTAGATTCGAAAAAATAATTTTCCTTCTCTTTCGAATTTTCTCCTCCCACTTCCTTGGCTTTCAGAATAATTTAATGCAATAATCTCATCATTCAGAAATACTGTTAAAAGAAATATCAAATGTTTGAAACATTTTTGATGAAAACTGTCTACATTTTAGATACGGAATGGCTTCGCCCTCAGGATACAGTATAATAAAGTTTTAAATTATCGTTTCCCTGCTGACTTTCGTTATTTAATGATCTCGAGAAATATGGAATCATAATATGTTATTTAATTTCCCAAAACACCCGAAAGGTTTTTTCTGAAGTATGTACATAATTATATAGTATAAGTATGAAGACCTCATTATTTAATATTCTATCGAACTAATTATATTCTCTTACACTTATTTATATTCTGAATCGATTATTTTTGAATGTACTGATATATCAAAAATTGAATATTAAGAAACTGAAATAATTAGCAGGATTAATGCTTTTAATGCTTTTTTTCAATTAAAATAATGGATTAAAATATATATATGCACATAAAGTAAGAAATTTATAACTAATTTTTCAGAAAGATCAAACAATGAAGTTCATAATCTACAAATTTCATATAATCCTATAAATGCTACAATAGAATTTAAAAAATGTTAATACCAAAATTTTTCTAACAAGCAATATTGAAATTTAAAAAAATATATGAAAGTTAAAGAAAAACTAACAAAACAGAAAATGAATTCAATCTACTTCAAAGCCGCTTCTTCAGGGGGGAGGAACATTAAAATCAATTGAAATCTCCCTTCTACAAAAATCATTGCTTTTCTGTATCCAGAATCAGCCGATGCATCATTTCAATGAATTTTAGTTAAAACAGTTCATTCTAAAATTTTGGTCCTTCCCCAAAGCAAGGAGAGAAACAAAGTAAATTTAAATTAGAATCTTGTACCTTAAATAAAGACAATTCTATTTCATTTAAACACTTTTAATAACGAAAGTGAAATAATAAAATGCACTCATGTCCATAAATTAAGGATAATTCGGAGTCACGCGGAAATCGAACTCTAAAATAAATATATCACCTGTAAAATCACTACACACATATTCAAGAATCATATGCAAATTTGAGGAAGTAACCAGATGACACCGATGGTACGTCACAATGACGAAAGTGTAAGAGAGTGATATATAAGGAATACAGGCAAAGAAGTAAAATTGTTCGCAGTCGCTTTATAAGCATTTCAGTGCAATAACCGAATAGTTATGACACAAAGGACGCATTAGGATCATTTTTTACGTGGTAGAATTATCGGCCGTCTGGAATGTGGGCGTACCCAACTGGAAGTATCAGACAAACTTGGAATTGCCCAGAGTGTCATCTCCAGGCTTTGGCAACAATTCCAAGATGATGGTAATGTGAGTAGACGTTACAGCACAGGTCGCCCCAGAGTTACAACGCCGAATGAGGACCGGTATTTAGCAGTCACTGCCAAATACCGGTCCTGCCAAATACAGTTACTGCCAAAAGAAACAGGCGGAGCACAGCCTCAGACCTGTCTCGTCATCTCTCTTCAACCACTGGTACGACAATTTCAAGGCAGACCGTGTACAGACGCTTGGGGCAGATTGGTCTATATGCTCGCAGACCTGTCAGATGCGTTCCACTTACTGCAACTCACTGTCGCCTGCGGTTAGCCTGGAGTAGAGAGCATACATAGTGGACACCGCAACAGTGGGCTTGTGTGATGTTTTTCGACGAGTCCAGGTTTAGCTTGCAGTCTGATTCTCGCCGGACCTTCATATGGAGAGCTCCAGGTACCCGTTACCACCAAGAAAACATCATTGAACGACACCGTTACGGTGGTGCAGGAGTGCTCGTTTGGGGTGGAATTATTCTGGGTTCCAGAACTGACCTGCATGTTCAAATTGGAACCATGACAAGCTAAATCTATCGGAACGTCATTCGGGAACAAAATGTACGTTTGTTTCGGGGCACCATGGGCGCACAATTTGTGTTTATGGATGACAACGCCCGTCCTCACCGTGCAAACATCGTAAACGAATGTCTACAATCGGAGGATATCACCCGTATGGACTGCCCAGCATCCTCACCGGAGTTGAATCCAGTAGAGCACGTGTGGGACATGCTTGGCCGACAGTTGCAGCCCGCCAACCTCTTATTACATTTCTACCGGAACTTCGGAGAGCATTGCTTTTTGAGTGGTGTAATATCCCCTAAGATCAGATCGATAATTTGATACTCAGCATGCCTAGGCGTTGTACGGGCTGTATTGCATTGTCTGGGAGACATACAACGTATTAACAATCATACCAACCATGTAATATTGTTTTTTTGTAAATAGGTTTTTTTTTGTAATTTGCTCCTGGGAGAAAAATTCGCTAATTTTTTTAATAACATCAAACATATAGCATCTTTTTTTTGCTCTTTACCTTTTCTTTAGTAAATATGCTTTACAAATAAGTCAAATCTGTTTTGCTTCTAACTCTTCCTTAGCCTGATTTTGCATTATCCTTAATTTATGGACATGAGTGTACTTCAGTGAAATATTTAAATGATAATATTTTCCTTTATAGCATATAGTCAAAAATTTTAAACTTTATAAAACTTAGGTGAAAAGACTTAATTAGAAGTATCAAGAAACATTTAAAAACTTCCAACACTTTCAATAGATCACAGTCGAAGCTAAAAGTATCTTTATAGTAGTGACGTACAGGTTTGCTATTTTGGCTTCATTGGCGAAACTAAAAAACCTTGACGAGAAAGTAATCGCTCAAAAGGGTAAAATTTAGAACAAAAAATGGAATTTTGAAACATCAAGAAAAACGTTTAAATACCATTTAATTAATAAAGTAATCGATTTTTTTGTCAAAATTTAAAACATTTTCATTGAAGTATTTAGAAGTTTCCTTTTCTGGCTTTTTTGGCGCTTATGTTTTTCTTTCTCTAATCGTCGCTTGCGTTATGTTGTAATTTCTTTTCGCATTCTCCATTTGTACCAAGGAACATTTGAAAGGGTTATATTTTAAACATATATTATTATCCCATTAACATAGAAATATCGTGGAAATAGAGTGTGAGCTAATAGTAAGAATTTAGTAAAAATGCTGCTACTTTCAGGTATGTTAGCATGTGCATTGTTTAAGCATATAATTCTCGTCTTTGCACAAGTGAAGTGTTTTGCAGCAAATGCTTTCTGCCAAACGCCTAAAATATCGCAGTCGAATATTTCCGTAGAACAGGTGTTTGATACAGAGAGACGGATTCTTCTGCTCGAATTTCCGTTTGCTCAGTTAAAAAGTTGTCACCATTGCTGTCATTTTCCAGGTTTCCTTAATTTGGCAAAGAATAATAGTTATAGTTCGATCGCCTTATCCTCGACCATGAGTGTAAACACGCAAGCGCCATTCGGACCGAATTATTCTCAAAATAGGGGGGAAGGATGTGGACTTTCTTTCCTTCCAGCATGTTTCTTTCCGGAGAAGAGAAGATTTTCACGTGACCGTTCACGTCACAGCAAGTAATGACACCCTTTTTGGACTAGCCTATGTGTTTTGGTAGAATGCCAGCCAGGGTTGCGTTTGAGACGGTCGAACTACATCAGTGAAACTCACTTCAATATCCTTAGATTCTGTAAAAGATATATAAGTCTAGTCACATATGGGACCACATATTCAACTGCATTCGACTGGACTATTGCAAAACGGCCAAAATTCGGTAAATTATTATTTAAATGACAATTTTGGAAGGTGCGAAATTTCATAATGAGTAATTTGAGTGTGAAACAAAAATATGTAGGTTAAAGTAAATTACATATCATATTTTAAAATCCTTCTGGGGAATATTACATCGTCATCCTAGGAGTGATAGAAGGAGTGAAAAAATCTATAATTTCATGATTTTATTTTGTAAATCCTATATTGTGAAATTAACTTAAACTAAAGGATAGCAAACAGACCTATCTTAATGTGTTAGAAAACCATCCTCATTAGCAGCTATTTTACTGTCAAAACAAAACATGAGTCAGTTTAAAATTAAAAAACAAAATATGTTTCAGCCACTGCTGGTAGTTTTCAGTTGAAATTATAATACAAAAAAAAAGTAAATCTGAAAGGTTTCAGATTTTAATTTACGTCCAAAGGGGCGCTCTTTAACATTTTGTGTGTTACTTTTATTTATTAAATATCATGTTCTTCGCCCTTAAACCATAAAATTCAGTTAAAGAACAATATTGCAAAGTAATTTTAAACTGAGCATATCTTTAGAATGTCCTATACACAGTCTCATGCGCTAGAGATAAAAATGTTTTTTCTGTACAACGTTGCCATTGCTCGCTTTGAAGTCCGCGAATTTGCTAATCAAAAATTCGTTAAAGATTTACAAAATATGAAATCGATAATAAAACAAATTCCAAATTTCAAATTTGGGCTTCCAGATGCCCATATTCGCAGCAGGATTACGTCATTGAAACTTCGATGGCTCTAGGTACCAAAACCGCAAACGCAAAATCGCAAAACGAAAGCAATAGTCCTTCAGGAACAAAGCCGACAAAGCCCCCTTTGGAATAAAAAAATAAAAAATCGTTTGTTGTAGTAAACTAGCACGAACGAACTTAGACTCTTTACCCTAAAGTTGAATTTCAATCTGAAACAACATTATAATCCAGAGCAAAGTGTCTGGTAGGTTACACTATAGCTAAACTTTTATATCATTATCAGCAAACGCAACTACTGATTGACATTAGTAACAGTAACAGCTTATTTATCAGCGAACGCAAGTACTGATTGACCTAAGAGTTTAATTGACGCAGAAAGAATTACTTGCTTTGCGACCCTGTGACATATACTGCAATACTAACAGCAACTTTTAAACTCCTAAATCATACAGCATGCCTGTAGTGTTGCATAATTTTCTGGTTTGCGCGAATTTTATGACGTGAGCCAAGAAAGATATAGCACAGTAATGAGGAAAAGAAAGATATAGCAGAGTAATAAAGAAAAGAAAGATATAGCAGAGAAAGATATAGCCAAGAAAGATATAGCCAAGAAAGATATAGCAGAGTAATTCAAATATTACTTTTAATAAAAACTAAGGAAAATTGTGACAACCCAAACAAATAAACAGAGAAAACAAGTTAAGTAAAACAGTGTGATAATAAAAGAAGACTGTAAAATATGAACTCTACAAACAGCCGTAATCGAGTAAACTTTGAAGTTAACATTATTTTCCCAAACATGCTCAATTTTTCATTTTATGTAGATCAAATGCATTTGGATCAAAACACGTTCGAAAGGTTTTATAGGTTTTTATCACCCCTTTTTATGCTGGTTGAAGTACTAAAAGCCAAAACGGTGACATATTTTATTTGAGCTCGAAGGAAATCTGGTATTGCAATTTCCAGTAGAATTTTCTTAATGCAGTTTTTCTTTTCAAAATGAGACTATATTACTGAAAATATCTAAAAATGAATATAGCGCAGACACTGAAATGAAACTTAAATTGATAAATATACTTTGATAAATTAAATTTATGCATGGTTCAAAGCATTTATTTCAGCTAAAATAAGATGCTAGAAAAAACTTAGAGACTGTACATGTTGATTCTGTGTTAAATAAATGAAGTAAAATATACGTATAGTAACAAAATACAGTGAACGTGATAAGATTTCATGAAAGAATTTGAGGAAATTAAAATTAGCTCATTACATGAGAGACTTCAGCTGCAGTGTTACTTTCCATTCATTATGGTACAATGTAAAAATAATTGCGCAATTTCTACATATCATTAAATGTATATTTCATAGTATTCTTCTTGTATATTCCTTGGATAAAATTCAACGATGGAAAGGAAAATTTCATTAATACGGGCATACAAATAAAATCTCGTTAAAATAAATACAGACGAAATTCTTATACAAAGTCTGTGATGGAACGTTGAGATTAAATTCCTTATACAAAGTTAGAAGGCCTCATTTTTTTATATCTTTAAAATTTATTTTCGAAAAGCGTAATTTAAAGGTTACGTTTTTTATTTCAGGTATATTTCGTGTTAGACATTAATAAATTATATGTAAAAAACTTACTAATCTTAGTACTGCTTTACATTGTTGAATTCTTTATCATATATTAAGTTTCGTCTGCGTAAATAATTCCAAATTATTTCTCAAATGGAGAAATAGATATCTGTAATCAATTTTCTTTTTTAGTATTCAAATCTTCTACTTCATGAATCCTTTTATATCGTTCCCATCAAAGGAAGGGAATAATTTTTTTATTTTATTTTTAATGTTATAGCGTTTTCTAGAAACTTTTTGTTTAATGTTTTCTCTACCTCGCTTGTCATTTTTTATTTCACCACAAAACGGTAAATAAAATATTCTTTCGTATCTCATTATTATTATGATGCAAACTATACAACTAACCCACTAGAATCTTCACCTTATCATCAATTAACCGGAGCAAATTTACACTTCATTATTAATTAACCGGAGTAATATACACAACCGGTTCGGAGCAAATATACACTTCAATTTCAAAAATGTTTTAAATAATGCAAAACTTCTTCTTTTGGAATTTTTAAGTACTGAGGAAAATGTTGCACTCGTTATAAAAAATAAAACACAAAAGTTTGACGATGAAAAATGGTCAAAGTATTAAAATCCAAAACTGGCAATCTTTCCCGTCATATTCAAACTGCATTGATATTCGGGATAATAAATAAACTAGAATAATATGAGGCTGATTTTTGTGCCCTTAGATGCTATTCAGTGATACTGATTTGTTATTTACTAGTATCTTTAAATTATAATTTTATTATGATTTGTGTACCGAAAAACATTTCATACAAGTAATTTAAAATTTTTAAAATATAAAAACATGCGACTAACATTATCATGAAGTTTTATTACTTTATAATCATAATCTGGCTGTCGTACAACAATTTTCATTAAATCACAAATATTTTTCCTTTTTAATGAATGTACACAACGTAAAAAGTGATGCTTATCAATATTGAGGCCAGGCAAGGTTTTCTAGAGCAGTAATTAATAATATTCCATAATCAAAATTTCCATTTTAAGAAAAGTTTACATTGGTCTATATTTTTCAGAATAATCCGCAGAAAAATATTCGCCAAGTAATCTCTTACTGTCTGAAAACATTTTCTAAACTGATATTTTATTTTAGTTCATTACGCGTGCAAACATTTCGCTTTTCAATTTGTGTACGTACCCACCTCTAAATATGAACCTTGACTTTGGTACGAAATACCTCGGTCAATTTCATCGTACGTAAGTATCGTGTTTTTTATTTTTATATAAGGAGTATAACATTATTTGAAATATAAGTATAGGGACCTAAGGAACACATAAAAAGGTTATATTATTTATTTTATATAAAATTATTTTATTAATTTTTTGTACAAATTAAAGGAAGTAAAGTCATCGCGAAATATTTTTGTGATCAGATTTCAACGGCAATTTCTACTTTGACCGCTTCCGAATCCATTTTGACTATCATTCTGCTAGACGTCTCTACGCATGGAAGACATAAAAGTCTCTTTATTCCAAGCATATTATAAAATTGGTTTTAAATGATTTGAAAGAATTTTATATTAAGATTAATTTTTACACGATGTACTCCAATTTATTAACTGAAGTTTCAGATTCCGTTATAGCTAAATTTTAACAATATTGGTGTGCACTGGAAACCACCAGAACTGAAACATTAAATTTTTAATTCAAAATTTTATTTATCAAAGTGTTTTAATGCGGAACAATTCAGTGGTTAAAACAAACATAGCAATCAGTTCCAACAGGATTTATTCACAGAATACATCACATATGGCTTATAAAATATCACTAATAATGGAATTCAGCTACCTAAACAAAGAAAGCTGTCAGATAGCAGAAACGAAAGGTGCACAAGGAAGGATGTAACAATATATGCATAATTTTCTGACAGTGACAGGAAACAGCTCCACAGCTGAAGCAAGTTCTTTGCGAAACCAATAAATTATTTCCTCTCTCCAATTGAATTTTTATTCTCTTCCGGTTCAAGTTAAATAAAAAAGGAGTCTGATTGAAGTCGGCACTTCCATTAGTTGAGATTGAACTTATTTTAACGAGAACACAAAATATTCCGTCTTTTCCCTTTTATTATCTGACATTTATGAGAAATTTCTGAGGAAAAACACGACGCAGTAATTAAAATTTCGCCAAGGTTGTCAATCCTGTGTCTTACTTACTGTACATTGAACGCTTTTCCTACATTTTCAGAAGGATAAAACTTTTATTAAAATATGTATTTTTTTCCTTGAATTATAAATTTTTCAAAAATGTTCTCAGTCTCACCGCCGATTAAAGTAATGTGGAGGAAAAAATACTCTGATTAATTTAATTAAAACTTCACTTTTTTATCTCCCCCTATGTAACCACTTTTTTTCTCATTTTATTACCATGACCGTTGAGTAAATTAAATTTAAATTTCTCTCATTTAAAAAAAGATTTAGCCCACTCAGTTATAGGTTAATTAATTATTCATGCACGGATGCGTGCGTATCCACTGAAAGAAGGACTAATTACGCTTGAGGTCACAGTATTGCGCGGTTTTCGTTAGATATAAGATAACACGTTTGCTTCAAAAGAAATGTTTTCTTTTCAATTATGAAGGATAAAGTTTGGAAGAATATGTAACCTGAATGCTAAATAAATTTTAGTAAGATTTCTTAAGATAAATTTCTTTTCTCACGAGGGAAACTTAATTACTTAATTTCATGTTACTTATCTTTTACATGCTTAGATTTAAATGGAAATCCTAACATCACTTTTTCTGTACTGTAATTTCAGAACTTCGTGATTCTGTCATTTAGAAGCAGCGTAATTCAATTCTTAGCATAAATGAATCTCAGTTTTTAGTGTTTTCTAAACACTTTAAATTCTTGAAAATTAATTATATTTGTAACAATCCTACCTCGAGTAACTCAGTAAGTTTTAGTTTGCCGTTCGTCCATTGTTATAAGCTATATATGCATTAATGTTCATTATTTTTTTCTTTTAAGAACATTGTCGATTATACGAGTCTGGGTTTCTCTCATCTCGAGAGACATGGATCGTTTTCACATAGACTGAAATCTTCAAAAAAAAAAAAAAAATTCTGATGTGTACACCACATGATTTCCTTGTACGGAATATTAAAATATTTTTTGCGGAATTTGATTTAAACTTTATTTTCTCGAATTTCAGTAGACATATATTTTTCATTCAATTAATTCAGTTCTCACTTAGCGGCAAGGCAAAAATACATAAAACCTAAAATATCTATATTAAAACTTGAAAGGTATAGAAAAGCAAGGCAAAAATACATAAAACCTCAAAATATTTTTATTAAAAATTAAAAAATATAGAAAAATATAAAACATAAGTAGAGTTAAAACAATTTAAAGAATAACTTTTATAATTAAAATTAAAGTTTCTACTCGAAAAACAAGCAATTCGGCCAGAGGGCAAGAAGATAGAATATTCGGTGCCTAAAAACTGAAAGTTTATTTTTGGTCTCACTCGGCAAAAAGACACTGAATGCATAGAAACTGACTTAATTTGTTGTGGACGCCATGTTGAGTCGATATGTGGGATAATCTTATAACTTAAACAATAATTCCAAAATGGATTAAGCGTGATTTGATTCGTAAGAATAAAAGAAGAAGTTATCTTTGCTGTTGCGAAGCTTAGTTTCTTTAGATTGGCAACAAATCCACTATTCTGCTAAATTTGAAATGTAAACAAATATGGTTGCTGCCGTAAATAAAAAATAGGCTTAGACGCTCTTAAACGACTTTTAAATTGTTGATAATTTTGCAATTATTCCATGCAGGTTAACTAATAGTATTAAAACCTTAAACGGAAAATAAGAACAAAATAATGAAACATTTTTAAAGCATAAAATACGCAATTTACCAACATATAATTATTCTTATATATTTCTTATAAAAAGTATATATACACTTTTGGTGCGACCGATAGCAACTAAAAAGAGATGTGCACAACTACATATTATAGCAGTCCCTCTATACAAAATTTCAACGTTTACTCGTTTTTGACCTATGCGAGATACACACATACATAGGTAAGTTCAGACGCCATGAAACAAATCTCTTCTGAATCAATTTTAAATCGGTTTTATAATTTGTTTGGGGGGGAAAAAGGTGACCTTATTCTGTTCTTACGTACACGTTATGTCAAGCAAAAACATCGTTAAGTTTTATTTGATAGCTGTGAAAATGGATATTTTCGTTGAAATATGGTACCCAGAATTTTTCATAATTACAATATATCCTTTACTTCGTACAAGGAAGTAAAAACAGAGTTATTTAATAATTCATGGTTCTATAAGACTCAAACTAAGAAAAAAACTTGACATGATCATATATCCTCCCGTCAATCCCATGGAATTGTCATAATAAGAAAGACCTTTTTAAGTAAACTTACGATCGATCGTTTCTAAATAAAACCTAATTTGTTCATATAAGCTACTGTTCAATTTCAATTACATTAATTACTTATTTTTCATTATTCTATTCCCCCATGCAATGGACAACAATAATAAAACGCTCTCATATGCACGTACATTCTCATATTTTAATATGAAAATGTCGCATCGAATGTAGTATATCCTCTGGTTATATAATGTTTCGGATTTAGAAATCAATGACTCAAGAATTACACAATTTTTAAAGTAGAATATCTTTATAATTTCCGATAGAGTTTTGAGTGTTGCCATTCATTTATTTTTATATTTGCTGTATTATTTGTGTTTGATATATTATTTACATTCCACCAATAATTTTGGTGGCAACATCCTTTCATTTGAGAAGTGATTCGACAGAGACTTCTTGTTCTCCATTCGATATCTTGTTCTCAATGACGTACTTATTTTAAATATCAAATCTGAAAAGTTTCCCAGTATCTGGTAATATATGTTTTTTGCAAAAGTCTGATCAAATTTTCAAGTAAAGCATTACTTCCTTTCTTCAATTTCAGCCGAACTCTAATATTTTGTTCCCACTGATAGAAAAGTCTTAAATATTTAAATTGAAAAGTGTTGAACTATCTTATTTAGTACAGCATTTCATTAAAAATTGTTATGAACTTCAAATATAGTATCACTTCAGGTTGTCCATCAAAGACTCATGGGTTTCCTGTGAAGTGCCACATCCGGTTGTCCAATTTTATCCAAAATCTAATCAATACTTAATTTACTTTCTCTTTTATGAATATAGAAATAATAAATGCAGAAAACAGTATTTTTTACTTTTATAGAGTTATTATGAACGAAAGTATCGTCATACAAACACTCAGACACTTCTTGACCGCTGGCCGAATTGCGCTATAAAAATAATAAAAATCTGTTGTGGGAAGCCTAACTCAAGCTTATTCGCTGAAGACTCACTATGACGTTTAAAATCAAAAGCGTTCCCTCCTTTACATAGGTTGGTGAGAGGGAATAATATAAAATGCTTTAGTGGTTAAAAATTAAAATCAATCTAGTCATAAGAAAATTAACAAAATATTGCACAAAACTGCATTAAAATCATATTCAACATAATAAAATTCTACTGCTTCATTATTCCATTATTCTTAAGATATTACGGATATTGCACATTTTCGATATATATATATATATACTCCTTAAGCTTTCAAGGCCCACCAGCGGCCGAGCGATAAAGACGCTGAACACTGGTAGTTTGGTCGAGGTTAGAATCCCGCGAACGGGCTGGCTGCATGGGCGTTTTCTTGGTTTTCCCCATGTGTAACGTGTATACGAGCCAGTTTCCCTTAGAAAGTCCTCCACGAAGGCATCCCTCCCTTTAGGCAGATAGCCCTCGTGTGCTTTGCCATAACTGAATAACCTAACCTAACCTTAAGCTTTCAAGATTTGGAATCCTCCATATTAATCCATGTCCAATAATGTCTTGAAATTATTTTGGCCCTCAATTTTAAATGGACCATTCCATGTAAAAATAATTGAATGTGTTATTACGCATAATCCTTTCCAATAAAATATACCATAAGATTTGTATAATACTATAATGGCAGCAGATTTTTGAAGGAAAAATTAGGTGTACTGATTGCACAGACGGTGCTTGAAGAGCAAATGCAAATTTTCTCAATGCTTTTAAGGTTAAGGTGGAAGAATTGTTTAAATTTTAGTATAGTTTAAAATGTACTTCATAAATAATTTTAATCTGACTAATCATGAATCAAGATATACATATTTGAAAAATTCGGGAAAATTCAGCATGTTACGGAAAAAATTGAAAACTGAGTATATTATTCTAAAATACCTATCGTAGAAACGACCAATAACCACAAATAGAAACTCAATACATATTGTATGGCAGTATACATTTGGAATTCCTTTTCTTTAAACATTTTTATAAGGATTTTTTAAATTAAAAATATTTAATTTTAAAAAACACTTCACACGAAAATATCACGTTACACAGCTGACTTTTAGTACGATAACATGCATCTTCTATTCACGATTTAATGTCAGAATTGGGTGTCGTTTCTTTTGGTTTTGAAGACGAAATAGATAATTCTAAAATATCACAGAGAATGCTCTAAAGTTAACAGTTTGATCCTCAAAGATCTTTTCCTCTTCTCTAAATCCGATGATATCTTTATGAAATAAATAAAATTAACATTGAATTGTTTCGCAATTGACACTCTGAAAATTTCAAGTATGACAGTGTGTTATAGGATCAGATTATCATAAGTAAAATTTTAGTTCTTAAAGCATCAGCTATTTTAGTGTAAAAACAAACTGTTCTTCCCATTGATAAAGGTTTCCAACCTATCACTTTTACTGCGGAAAAAATGCATGCATACACCAGACATGATCCTTACAAACAGTTGCACACTGCACAATAAATAAATAAATAAATAACATGGAACAGTTCTATATTTCCTGTTCTACTAGGCCGATTGACGAAATTCAAATGCGGTTTTCATGCCTCGAAAGCTCAACTTAGGATATATATTAGATTTATATATAGCATTGCGCTAATGCTGGTATTTTCACACAAATCTGGCTTCCTCTGAAACGACATGCCAATTTTTTTTCCATATTTCGACTCTACGACTCAAATTATGCTTAAATATTACATTTTGTAAAATTTGGTACGAAGTTTACGGATGAATTCGAAAATTTATCTTGGTGCATTTTTTTCAGTTTGCGCGAAAAATAATTCAACTGGAAAACTTCTTAATATATGGCAACCTATTTGCATTTCCCTTTTTACATTGTGCATGAGAGGAAAAAACGTCATCTTTCCCACTTTCAAATAAATTTAACAAATTGCTTAAACCACATTTTGATGTTATTATCGCTTTCAACAAATAGGCTAAATTTCAGAACGTCCCAATACATATATTCAGCCATATCTTCGGAAATTTTGGATAAAAATCTCTAATTGTTTGGAGGTAGGCTTAGAAATACATCTATTTTAAGATAATGGGAAAATATTATAGATTATAATTCAAAATGTTTTTTGAAAAATTTATAAAAATTATTCAAAAATACAAATTAAAAAAATAAATCAGTAAAAATGGGCAATTTTTGTTTGGGATGAACATGAATTTCCAAATGTGAAAGAAGAATCAAATTAGTTTAATAAAAAAGAGAAATTAATAAATATATACCAAATTCAATTAACACAGAGGAGCTAAAATTTTGAAAGCTAATTTTTTAGAAACTATTCGTGCGATTTTTACAAAACTTGGCACTTTGGCATAATTTGAGTAGTAGAATCGAATTATAGGAAACCAATTGGCATGTGTTTTAGAAAATATCCGATTCTATGTCAAAATACCTATGTTAGAATAAAGTTATATTAAAAATATTTAATGTTTATTGGAATTCATGTTAAGTTGTATTAAATAAATAATTATATTAACATAGTAATTGCAATATTCTAATATCATAGATAAATAATTAATTATAAGTAAATTTTTGTAATACTAGTTAAAATAATATTTAATTACATTAATAGTAACATTATTATAATATAAACTGAAGTAAATTATTATTTTTTATTGTTAATTAAGATTAATCAGTACAATGAAATTATAGTATTTTTTACATGAATTATTATTGCATGAAATTAATAATTTACACAAATTAATATAATTGTTAATGCATTATTTCTATAATTAATTATTAATTCTTATTTAACCTCAATCAGTCTTTTAGGTTTGGAATAAAAAAGTATTGTCTTCAGGATCTATGCAATTTATACGCTTTTCTAACATTACAGATGTATTAGCTTAATGTCTGTGATAATCGGAATTCTTGAGTCACTAAAGTCACTACATACATCTAAAAAATTAGTCTTGGATGCAGTCAATCAATGTTCTTTACCTTCTTTCCTTTCTTCTTCGACAAATTCAGTTTTCTTCTCAATTTGATCCTCTCCTTGATCTAATTTTCTTTCTACCCGACATTTCCTAGGATCAAGAACGGAAGCATTTGAATAGGTTTTCTTAGGCTCAGAAGCAAAAGAATACAAAGGAACACTTCTTTAATTTTGCCTGTTCTCGGACAGGAAATGTGGAGCAATTCTCTTTTCCTAACTTTTTACGGTTCTTCTCAGATTTTCTTCTAAATAGTGGTCAACTAGTTATCCTTTATATTATGAACTGAGTATCTTTTATATGAAATTATAATCATGCATCTATTGTCTGCAACTAAAGATCGATATTAATGAGTTCTCCGGATAACTTATTCGTTTGTTCAAAGCTTTCATTCTGATGTAATTTATTTGTTTAACTTCATCCCCTTCATCAAAGATGGATTGCAGTTGTGAGGATTTTTTCTCTGTTTACAGTCTACCTTCGTGGTGTAATTCCAAGGCATGTCGGGAGGTCTGCCAGTAAGGAGATCTGTTATTCGAACCTGGCAAGGCGCTGCACGTTTTTGGTGTCTTCCGCTTTGAAACAAAGTGGTTAATAAATGGCAACGGAACTAAAAACAAGGTTGGACGATAATTCGTCAACACCAGGATTTTGCGAGTGGGTTTCATTCTCCCTAATCGTCCTCGCTCTTTTCCGCGGATTTTCGTGGGGCAATTGAAAACCGTGTCCGACTAGCATCAGAAAGTCCGGAATTTGAGTCGCGAAGAGGACGGTGTACATTCCCACGTTTCTTGACACGAAAATAAATACCTAAAGGTCTCTGCTAATTTTTTGTTCCATATAAGCTGATAACCCTAAAAAATATGTTCTTGATCCTGTACCAGGTTTATGATATTTTAATTTTTCTTCTTCCAAAATTTCCTAATTATAATATAATAAAACAGTCACAGGCGCGATTGTCGTATCTTATGAAGGAAATTACAGTACAGTTTTTAATCATGTTTCCCATAGATTATGGTATTATACAATGCGAAAGTTTTCCTTTTTTTATCCTTAAGATTACTTTCATTTTGTATTTATACATTGTTATAATTACCATTACGTCTATCTACAGACGTTTGTTCTATTCTAATGGGAATGTATTCTTTAGTAATTTAAGACGCAGTAATACCATAATCTATGGGAATATCATAATCTATGGGAATATCATAATTTATGGGAATATCATAATCTATGGGAATATCATAATTTATGGGAATATCATAATTTATGGGAATATCATAATTTATGGGAATATCATAATCTATGGGAATATCATAATCTATGGGAATACTATAATACCATAATCTATGGGAAACATAGGTAAAAACTGTACTGTAATTCTTTAGTAATCTACCTCGCTGTATCTTCGAATTGTTTTTCGTATTCTTCCTACAAACTAACTGCTGATTAAATATACTCTCAAATAAAATAAAATAAATATTTTGAATCATAGATTACATTGTAAATATTTGACATCACTATTTCTACCTTTTGGAAAATACAACATTAAAACGAATTCTATTTTATCGTTTCGTCACTAAATTTATGTTATGAATTATTTCATAATTCTTTTGTGCTTAAAACATTCCACAAATTTAAGGCTTCCGTTCTAAAGACATTTCCTTTCAATTTCGTTTTGTCGAATACTATATAATTCAAATTTATATGTAATCCCCGACAGAGAAAATTATAAGAACGCCGCGTTAGAGGGCGCAATAATGAGAAGCTCCAGAGGAAAGAGAGCGCGAATGAATGTAATGGCAATGTGGTATAACTCGCCAGCATACAACTGGATGTATATATGTAAATAATTAGTCCTTATAATAAACTAAAGTTAGTAAAAGGTGTGACATTTTTTATGAGTCAGACAAAAAAAACACATCACATAGAAGTAACTGTTTGTATATTATTCTTTGACTTTTCATTTTCAAAAACGTACTTAGAACAGTATGTGGAGATTTAAAAGTAGTAAAGAAACATCCTTGCACTTGGCATAGATTTAAACAAAAAACTCAATCGAATTCGAAGACAAACAGATTCCTCTTCAATTTTCATTAGTAATTTTCCCAAAAGATGGCACTACTCTCTTGTCGCTTTACTAGTCTTGCAAAATCTGTGCTCCTGATGAAGTCGGACCTGGATTCTCTTGAAATCAACTCAAATTTTGTCTAAATTTGCGCGAAATACAAGGTTGTTTCTTCACGAACTTTAAGTTTGGTGTGCCTCTCTTCTGATTTGTATAAACGGAGAGTCAAGAGCATTTTAAATTTCAAACCGAAATATTTCTTAAATTTAAGGCGGCTATTGTATACTGATTCCAATCCACATAAGTAGTTGTATTTGCGTTTTTAGAGTTCGAGTTTCATGAATTTTCAATTTGCCGAATTTTTGTTTTTCATGCTCTTATAGAATTATTTATTTAGTGAAGTTTTGTGCCGTTATTTTTTTAACCTATTTTACGTAACTCTAATTTGTAGCCGATTAATACTCTTATAAATATTTTAAAATATTAGATCATACACCCTTTTATTCTGTTGTGGAGTTCCACCATTTTATTTCACAATTCAATATGAGGAACCTGTACACTCATAAGTGAATAATCGCTTGAGGGTGTGAGCAGAGACGTAAGACTCAAGAAGGGTTAACTACCCTTTATTTCTCAAAATAAGGATGAACACAGTCTGCTCCTATCTCGGAGCGTACAGGAAAGCCTTCACTTGGGCTTGAACTCAAATTAATAAGAAAAAATTAAAACTTAACTAATGCTTAACTAAAAGATATAGCCGAAGCTATCAGGACTCCAAGTAGTTGGCTCCTAAATCTCAATTAAGTAGGCGAAGCTATCAAGGGCCTGGAATACGGCCGAGCGTAGTAATAGCTTAGATACAGACGTATCCCTAAGGCAAACGCGTGCTAGTTCGAAATTCTGTCCCTCTAATGAAGTCAGTGAAGCATCGACTTAAATACTACTCTTGCTCATTTGCATTAAACGCGTTTGTAAAAATACATTCTGGTAGGAAATTGTAAGCTGAACCTAGAAGAGATGGAAAAGGTCCGTAAACTTAAAATAACTGTTATAAAATTAGGATAAACCTTACATTGTTTTCAAATTAGACTAGAATTGTAAAGAAATGCTATACAGAACCGGAATGAAAAGAAATCCTCCCAGTCAGCTTTGACGATAAGTTGGATATTTCACACCAACTTCGCAATATTCTGTATACTTCCGGAGAGCAGATTTACGAAATCCTATAAATGACTTTTCTTTAACACTGAAAATATTTATTGTCTTCTTTGAACAGCTACTTTGCTGTTGCTGTTGTTGCTAATATTCACTTGTCTGCCTTATAGTAAGTCGTAGCCCACGAAAATCCTCGAGATAAGAAGCGCAAGCTTACGCCTGTCGTTGACAACAGCCTTGAAGATCTTACACATGACAATGAGATTTAACTCAGTTCCGACCCCCCCCCCAATTTTGATGGAGAGCACCCTGGGGGGAACGGATCCGAGGGTCGCTCTCTCCTCTTACCCTACCAGCAACCTTTCGAGAGGTTTCTAGCCTCGCCGCATATTTACGATGTCTCCGCATGCCGCACGGACACTATACATTTACAAACATACATGCTTTCTCCGGGATTCGAAGCCTGGCTATTCGGCAGTTAGCGACGCTAACCATTGTGTTTATAGGAGATAGTGGGAAGCGACGGGACAGCCTATCGAAATATTTGGTCTGTTTTATACATTTGAGCTCTCTGCACAATGATTACTGATATAGTTTGCAAGCCACTTGATAACCAACAGCTTTCAGTATTATTTACGATATTCAAAGCGTTCACTTTTGCTTCTTTTATTGGATTATTATTACTTTGCAAGTAGGAGAATTTTTTTATCCTAATAATACTTCAAATCTTCCTATTTGTCTAGCTGTGTTGTTTGAAAATATTAATAAGAATACGTAGCACGCAGCATTATGTAAATAGTTGGGCAATTATTTCACGAATAGTGTATGTAATTGCCGTTTTTGAAAAACATGTTAGGAATAAATTCATTCCAGGGAGAAGAACCTTAGTTTAATCCAACTCTTCATAATATATGCATATATATATATAAGAATTAAAAAATCATATTGTAATCTTCGTTGGCTTTAGTTACGCATTATAAATAACTGATTATAAAAACAATCTTTAAATACAGCCACAAATTTCACAAATATAGCATGAGCTAGGCCATTATTTGACGCTTCGTAATCTATTAAGTTCTATCGGAAATAGTTCACCTCTGATATTTACCAATAATAAAACAATTTCGTAAAATTTCATCTAAGTCAAATGGTCATCAATGATCAAACTCTTGTTTTAAATAAAAGGTGTTGTACTGACCGAATCGCAAAACTTAAATTTCTAGCTAAAATTTAATGCTGTCAGTTTTAAATTTTGGCTGCAGCATAAAGCTTCTGCTTCTGCCTAGCTTAAAAACTGTGGCTAAATAATTATTCATATTTTTGAACTTCCATAAAATCATTGCTAACTGTATTTCATAACATCTGAATTATGCCATAATTCCCTTCTAATATTAATAAAAATAGCATTACATTTCCCCTAATATTAGAACAAGGTACACTTAATTAAGGTACACTCAGGAACTGTCCATTCTAGGCAAATTTTGTTTTATTATGAGGATTTGTGTTTTATTATGATGATATTAATTTTTTCATCGTGCCACATTAAGCAAACTTTAAAGACAGTTAAAAAATCGAGACAGTAAAATCAGTGAAACGGTTATTCCTCTGCCTCAATCCGTCCCCGATTTACCAAGACATGAATATACTTATTCTTTTAAACAGCAAAGCTCATGATACCCTATTCTTACAAAATCTAAATTTCAGAGTGGCAGTTCAGATTTAGAGCTTTTGTTATGTTCTAGTTCAAAGCTTTTAAACTTTGCCAACATATTTATACCAAACTTTTATGTTTGAAGCTGAAATATCATCTTTAGGAGTAAAGACAGATGACGTCTTTACTCCTAAAGATGTATAATACTTATGTTCATACGAAATATAATACTTATGTTCAAACTCTAAACTCAAACATGGTTTTAGAAATTTAGTTTCATCCTTTTGTTGAACTTCATTCGCTTAGTGGACATAAAAGCTCAAAGCAGGAGACTTGTAAAAGCAAATTCTTATCAACAAAGAGATCTAGGAAGAGAAGGAACAAGTGTCTGCTAGTTATAGATTTTCCATCACAGAAAAACAATAATACAATGCATATAATTGTTTCGTCTTGAATATTCCAGTGTAAATATTCAAATAACTCATATTAAAATTAATTATATTTTGCCGTAATCTGAATTTCATTCTATCAAAAATTAAAAGAAATATATATAATTAAGAAGAAAAAATAAGCCCAAAGGGGCATTTTTTTAAAGTTTTGTGGATTACCTTTATATATTAATTAAATATCATGTTCTTCGCATTTAAAACATAAAACTCAGTCCAACAACAATATCGCAAAATAATTCTAAAATGAGCAATTCTTTAGAATTTCTAATATACAGTCTCGAGCGCTGGACACAAAAATGTTTTTTTTTCGTACAGTGTTGCCATTGCTCTCTTTAAAATTATTGAGTTTGTTAATCAAAAATTCGCTAAAGTTTTACAAAATATGTAATAGATAATAAAACAATCCCAAATTCTAAATTAAGTCTTCCAGATGGCCATATTCGGTTGGAAACGTGCGTTATTCAAAATTGGATGGCTCTAGGTACTGTTGGTTTATGAAGCTCTAGGTACTGTTTATCACACTGCGAGAAAAAATACATACATTTATGCAGTTTCTTCATTACTTAATTTCTTTAAATGCAATACAGGGCTCTAATATTTGGTGGCAAAAATTTGAAAAGTAAACCGACATTTATAGTAAACAAACGCAAAATGCCAAAACGAAATTAATAGTCTTTGAGGGCAAATAATTCATTTAACAATTCATTAACTCAGGGCAAATAACTATATTTATCTCATTATTTTGTCTTTAATTTCATTTACATTATTTTGTTCGGCTTCCATGGGGATGCAGATTAGTTAATGTGTTTAAATTAGTTAATTTTCTTGAACTCGGGAATGAGCTATCGCATCTATTGTTGACCGTGTCAATATTGTGTCACTTAACTACCGAATTTCTTAAATTAAGCTAGTCGTAACTGCACATGAAGCCGAGGGCTTAGCCTAAAACTTCAAATAATTAATTACCGTAAAACAAGCCTAATTCTGGGAATTTTCTGCTTTAATTCAGTCCAAAGCCTACGCTTTATTCTGCAATTGAGAAAATATAGCTGTATTATTATGGTTGTATAGTTACTCAACTACCGTGTAAATAAGAATATTTATTTCAAACTTTTTTCTGGGTTAGTGTTACTTAACTCGGTAGTTAAGAATAAATGGTAAATCTATTAACTGTTTCCACAGGTACGAGACATAATATCGAAACGGTGTGGATCCATACAGATGTTCAAATAGATAATTAAAATGTAATGCATTTTTGACCAGTTAGAAGCCAATGCAGAACCGTTATAATGAAAAATAATGTAAAAAAAAGTTTTGACATGCCTACGTTTGGGTGTAATCATACCCAAACGTAGGGCTTATGATGTTAATAATAAATTCATTTATGCTGAGCATTGATGTTTTAAGTCTTTAAATGTCTTAACGAATAATTATTATTACTAATTATTGGTAATGTTAATTACATGTTATTATTAAATTCAAAAATTTTTGTTTTTATGTTTGAGACATTATGAAAAATTAGATGTATTTGAAATAACTTACTTGAATATTTTGGTAGACTTCCTCATGGTATTCTCCACTAGTATCTATACTCATTTCCCAACATTTTGGGCCAGCTTCTGGTAACAATTCTAGTTCTCTTGACATGGAAACGTATTCAAGGCCCTCAGCATATTATCTTGCGCCATATCTATGCTACTGAGTTGTATTTTTATCCCTTGAATTGCTTTACCAGAGCTTTCTTTATTCGTGCAAGCAACAAAACGTTGCATTAAGAAGATTTGATGATGGCGGAAATGAGACACAGCCCATGTTCTCCTTTCCCAAGGATTATCGGATAGAAAGAATTTCTTCAGAAATTTCGTCAATGGATTTTCCGATTATCTTCATAATTTCATCTCATTTCGTCGAAGCCAAGGTTTCTAATTCCTAAGGTGTTAATTAGCTGGGGAATTATTGACAATTCGTCAGAATTTTACGGCAGTTATTAATTTCTTGAAGGGTTGCTTGAACACTTCACATAATGCATTGCATGATCTTCGTCAGGGGCCTATTGTAGGTTTTTAATGATTTTCTCAATGAATGCCCAATCTTCCTTTGACAATCTATATCAGTTTTCCTTTGATATGTCACCATTTCTGAGTCCAGAAAACAAACTTTCGCTTGCGATTTACTCAAAGCGTTATCTTTAAAAGTTTGCTGGAGCAAAAGAACGGTCAAGGCTGCTCAACAAAACATATGATATCACTCGCGCTTCAGGAAAATGCGTTACTAATAAACACTTCAATACAGACGTTACTAATAGACAGATAAAGTGCTAATTACGTCGAAAAACGTTCATTAAAAATGGTCTCAAATTTCATAATTTTCAGTTAGAACATTTATATATTAATAAATTAATTTCTTCATGTTTTGAAGGAGCTCAGGAAAATTTTTGTTGCCAAAAATAAGCAACTTCATTTACCAGTTTACTGCTAAACTTGGGCTGTCGAATTTTCCACTGCCATTCAATGCTTAAATATCAAAACTTTATTCTTTAGTTGTTAATTAAAATCATATTGACAGCTTAATGCCTTTATGCGAAATATTGTCATTATTACCTGATTTCAATAAGAGTTAATGATTTTATTATCAAGACTTCAGATAGCGATTTAACATTAAAGCCTCAATAACAATAACTCAGAATATTTACTTATTTTATTGATTAATAATGTGAAAAATGGTTTAAATGAAATTAATTCTACCGAAATTACATTAAAACGTGCATAAAATGACTGGATTAAAACCTAAATTATAAGCAAATTGAATTGATTCACAATCATACGCCTAGCTTGTCTAGAAATACGTACGAAATAGCCTCTTATTAATCTAATCTTTTCCAAATTTTATGTAATGATTAGTTTTAAACTATGCTCTTGAAGTACATATTCTACCATTTATTAAAACAATATACCACCCAAGCTCGTTAAACTTTCTTTGGTGATATGAATTTCAGGAAATAAGGTGTAGAAACCTTAAGGCTCTATAAAATGAGAAATAAAAAAAACACTAAGAACTTTCCGTTATTCGAGCCCCTGATCTTCCAGTTTGCTAGCTCATTGTGCTTACCAGTTCCGAGAAGCACGCATGGGAAATGTGATAGTATTTCATACTTTTCTTTACTTAAAAAGCGATAAGGAAAGAGGCATTAGACCAATTTAATTCAAGTAGTTACCAGTACCATATTCATATTTCAAGCATCCTGTAAAGGAAAGAGGCATTAGACCAATTTAATTCAAGTAGTTACCAGTACCATATTCTTATTTCAAGCATCCTGTAAGCCTAGCATACTTTCAGGAGTGTGTAACGTGAAAAGTAAACTCTGCTTTCATAGGCATTTGAACCACGAATCTTCCAGTTTGCTAATTGGATATAATAAGCCATTACACCCCGGATGCTCTCAGCCGAAATTCGATAATTCGATTATCAGGTATAGATGTAAATGAAAATATCTGTAAACTTTTGCCTGTTCTTATCCTTAGATTTACTAGAAAATTTAATTCTCGCAATTTTAAAAATTCTAAAAATAATAGCTCAGATGGTATAGATGTTAAGAAAGCCGACTGCGATACCGCAGGGCCCAGATTTTAGAATCATGGAGGAGGCATGGTTGTAAATTGTCTGTCCTCTCATAGGAGGTAACGACGGCCGCCTGTTAGGTGCATCCACAATAAAAGGACCAATACTCATGGCCTTAGTATTGGCGAAAGCCTAAAAATAGCTAGTGCCCGCGATAAAGAAATAAATCATTACTCTTGCATGGGTCTGTTTTGCCCTGCGTATGATGTTCTTTTACCACATGTGTTGCATTTATTCATCAGCTAGTTTTTAGGCCTAGACGAAAATATTTGTTTACTGACTATCTTTTCCTCAAAAAAGGTTTTTAAACGTAAAATAGTTTTTCTTGAGTTAATTAAGAGTCAATATGATTAACCATCTTAATAGGAGTAAGTAGTAAGCACCTTGGCTGTAGTATTAATTTTGAGTAGATTTTGTAGACATCATTATTTTTTCTCTGTCCATTTCGTTGAAAAAAATTTAATGTGGGTGTATAATATTCAATATTAATCATTGTATTTCTGATAAAATAAAGTAAATAATTTAATGCCTTAAGACAAATAATCTACTTATTATTGTCATTGAAATTCGATTATCGCGACTTATCTTTGTCTAAATCAACTTGGATAGCGTACTAATATTGCAGTTACCTCTATTAGACTAAAATGATTATTCAGTTTCGAAACACGATTTTGCGTTGTTTCACTCGAGTCTCTTGCTATTCGGAAAAATGTAAGATATTATTTCTTTATTATTTATATGTTTTTAATTAATAAACTAAACTATTGAAAAGCAATAGAGGCAATTGTTAAGAACATTATGTTCTTACGTTTGAATGCGATCGATTTATTTTATCAATTAAGCGTATTTAATTCCTTTCATATGTAATTAAAAACACTAACATTTTTATAGATTTACATTACTTATTTTTTCACTTTATAATACAGTAGATATATAAAGTTCCAACGTTAGTCTCAACGCATATCCATCTAATAATATAGAAAATGTTTCCCTATTCCATCGCAGCAATCTCTATCTATAATATCTATTGGTAAACCATATTAAAATTTAAAAGTTCCCTTTTGGGCGTCATTCAAATCTGAACTATTAATTTTTAAGCTATTATTTTTTAAGCTAGAATGAGTATTGAAATTTTATTTTTAATGTATTCTAATTTTTTAATTAGAATTAGTTATTAACTGAGCTTATGCTTATCGATATTTTATCAAAACGCTTATAAAATACACTTTTGAGCACTGATACGACGAAACGAGACAGATGGGAAAAAATCCACCAAAGAATTACTTAAGGAGAGCGTATCTCTGCATTAAGACAAAGCATAAGAGTATATTTAGTCCGAAAATAGAGACAGTAACTACAGTTGCCATTCCTTCATGAGAAATGCAGCCTGACTGGAATGCCGTAACGCCCTCTGGGAGTATGGAATATAATCTCCGGAGGCATCTTAGCGTTGAATATCTCCCAAGGGAGACAAGAGCATTCGGAAAAAGCGTCACCTCTAAAGAAGCCGTATTCAGTTATGGTTAAGATATTCTTTCCGTTAATAGGCTTAGTTTACATTACATATGACGAAATCTAAAAATCATCCATTTTCATGAAGAAAGTCAGGCATTTGAAAATCGTCTTATTTAATTCCAATTTCTCTTCCATGCTTCGGTTGTTTTCTGCAGCACAGGGTCAGAACGTTCGGAAATATCGATTATGATGCAGTTTAGTTTAATATTTCGATAAACAGAATATCAATAATGTGATCATAATATTGTATGAAATTGATCATGCAATAGCATAACTAAACTCACATTGTGAGAAATTAATTCACTCTTCCAGGCTGATGCTACTGTATAAGTGGTTAATTTACCGAATAGGCAATCGTAGGATCAATAATTTGAATCCCAGTGAGGACACAGTTTATTTTTCATTTTCCAAATTTCGCGAAAACTTTATAAGGTATTTTCTCGCTCCTTCCAGCATACCATTTGTGGTGTAACAGTAGCACACTCGGGGCGTATTCGAGAGGACCAAGCTCGAGTCCTCTCGGTGCTGCAGGTTCAAGTCTCGGCAAGACCTTGCTTATTTTTCATGTGTCATGTTTCCTGCTTTAAAATAACCAAATGGTTCTATAAGTGGCGTTCGAACTAAAGAGGTGGAGAACTACCTTTTTAATTCGTCACCACCAGGGCTTGGCGATTGAGGTCCTCTAATCCTCAGTCTCCCTTTAAAAGGGGGAGTATATAAGGTATTTTCTCCCTCCTTCCAGCATGCCTTCGTGGTGTAACAGCAGCACATTTAGCGCATATTCAAGAGGTCCAGGTTGAAGTCCAAGAAAATACATTGTATAATTTTCATGTTACCTGCTTCAAAATAACGTAATGACTCTACAACCTGCCACCCGAAATAATATGTGGTGTAGAATATATTTACTGTCAAGATTTGGTCAACTGCTGCTTTTGCCACTCTTCTCTAATTGTCTTTTAAGAGGGTGTAGATAATTATCTCCTTTTCTCGCATGTGCTGTCATGATGCAAAGTGTTAACGCTTCTACGAGGTGTGGCACATATGCACACACACACACATACAAAGAGACTGGTCCAATAAATCATTGCACTTACAGAATCAGTTCTTCGTGACATTATCACCTCCAAAGTAGTCCCCTTCAGCATTCAAGCACTTCTGCATTTGGTGCTGCAATTGCTGGTAACAGTTCTAGAATAAGGTTTTTGGAAGGCTCTTCAGGGGATTCTCCGTTTTTGCTTGAGCCTCTTCAAAGAGGTAAAATGGGTTCCCTTTAAGCAAGATTTAATTTTAGGAAATAAAAAAGTCGCATCAGGAGAATAAGGAGTAGGCCTCATCGTAGTAGTGTTTTTGCTGGTCAGAAACTGCTTGACAGATAGGGCCGTGTGAGAGGGGGTGCATTGTCCTGGTGCAACAGCCCTCCATCACTCCACAACTGTTTGCCTTGTTTTCCTAATTTTGTTCTCGAACTCTTTATAGTACCTCAATGTAGTAGTGTTGATTAACAGTCTGACCACTGGGGACCCACTCAATCATTAGAATTCCATTAATCTCGAAGAATACAATTAACATTGAATTTTGATATTGGAAATGCGGGCTTTTTGGAGGTCTTGGGGATCCTGGAGACTTCCAGTGCATCGACTGGCCCTTGCTTTCTAAATAGGTCATAGGTAAACATACATGTCTCATGACATGTTACAACAGATTCAAAAAATTTCTCTCGTTTGCAAGGCGTTCTAACTTGTCTACAAAAATGTTTTTACTGCACTGTTTTTGGTCATCGGACAGAACTTTTGGAACAAAATTCTCACAAATCTTCCCCATGTGTATTTCGACAGTTAAAATTCGTCGAGCAAGTTAACCAATTCCACCACTGCACAAATACTGAATCTTCGCTTACCCCGGATCACATCACGAACTTTGGCAATGTTTTGACCTGGTAATAGCTGACCTTGGGCGCCCAGCACGTTCAGCATCTTCCACACTTGCCCTTGTCCCTGAAAACCGCCTATGCCATTCGAACACACGTGCACGAGAAAAATCTTCATCTCCATAAGCTTCGACTAGCATTTGAAATGTTTCCATGGCTGATTTTTTAAGTTTCATAAGAAACTTGATTTCGATCCAATACTCGGTTTTCATACTAGACATTTTTCCTCCAGAATGCAGTTGCACGTGTTCACTCAATGACGCAGTTCGAAACTGACCGCATAGATAGAGGAGGTGTGTGGGATGACGTCACCAAAACAGTTGTTGCCAATTGCACTCTTTTTTCAAGCTACACACTTAGTCTCGTTTTTTTCTTTGCGTCACACCTCGTTTATAGGAAGTTGAAGATTCGCGGTTCAAATCCTAGAGATACAGTATTTGCAACAAGCCTAATGGTCTACATAATATGGTGCTTAGCTGGACATTTAATTTTACATTTAAATGTTTTATAATTAAATAATTTAGTTACTGTTAAGGATTTTAGGATTTGTATTCAAATCTAACTTGCTTGAACTGGTAGTATGATCCGGTAGCATCAGCTAAACGGCTATCTGCACGGTGACCTTTAATGCTTTTGCCTATACGTAGCATGAATATGTATGAAACGTATTTTTAAAGGCCTTTACAAAAGCATCCCACAAAGTAAAACTAGTATCTTTCAGTGTTTTGCTGTTTTAACAATGAACTATCTGGTTGCTTCAGAAGCAATGTCTTACGCAAAGAATTGACAGTAAATTTTGTCCTTTATTTGCCCATGATGCCCTGAATAGCAGAGTAATTCGAAGTGCTTAATTTCTCAAACTGGCATTCGCGTACCCAAGTCTTGAACAAAAGAAACATATGTTTGTGGCTGGAGTATCTTCTCAGAATATAGGCACTCAAAATATGCCAGGATGAAAGTCCTGCATAAAAACTGATAACAGAGATCGAAGTATAGACGATTCTGGTCCATTTCAGCTGATTATCGAAGTGCCTTATAAAGTTGGATTCTGGTCTTTAATTTAAATAAGTATACAGTTATAGATACATACCTCCATGTAGAATGTTTTCACAGCTTGGTAGATTAAAATTTTTAATTTAAATTTAAATATAAAATCTAGAGATCAAAATGCACAGTCACTCATTACAGAGCCAGTTGTAAAAATGTTCTAAGATACGTTTATATAGTGAAAGTGTCTAGTGTCATTTTACGCCCTTGCGGAGACCGTCATCTGCCTTTACAACTGTGTTTTCTTAAAACATTTTGCTTACAGAAACAGATCTTGTAGTTTATCTACTACGCGACGCAAATTTAAAGGCCTGTGAAGTTTTATATAATTTTCTCTGTAGTAAATACGCATTGAGTAATATCATATAAATGTTTATTTATTACAGCTAGAATATTACTTGCTGTAAATTTTGTATTGATAAATATTCTGAAAGTGCTTTTGAGAAATATATTTTATCATTGCATCATATTTTAACGTTGTTTCTGGAAATCATTTAACATTTTTGCCTTCCAACCGGGGCGGTGGTTAATGACTCTGACTGCCGCACTGAAGGACCCGAGTTCGAATCCCGGAGAAGACATGGATGCTTCCAAATATATTGCGTCTGTGTGGCATTGGGACATTCTAAATATGCTGCGACGGCCCACTCGAGTGGGTTGATTGGTAAGGAATGAGAAGTGGGAGACCCTTGGATCCATCTCTTCGAGGTTCTTAATATTCAAAAATTAGGCCGGAATTGAGCAAAGTCATACTCTTGCCAAGACGAATTTCGTGGGCTCGCTCTGATATCATACAAGCGAGATTAGTAAAAACAACAACAACATTTAATATTTTTTGCCTCTCTGTTTGGTGATAAGTTTTTTTTTTGTCTAATATTCCTCGATATACTGTGAGGGATGTATTATGTCACCACGTTTTAAACATACAGGTTGTCAATGGCAGCTTTAGAATATTTATCTTATAAAATGATCCGTTGCACAAATTAAAAATGTTCTTTAAGATTTAAAATTTACTCCGAATGTTGGAAACAGGGAAAAAATATCATTTATGATATTTCTTTCAGTATCGCGAAAATGATTTGTAAAAGTTTAAAGATCTTCGAATGAATATTTATTGGTGTAATGATAGCATTTATTTGGTTAACACCCTATTTTTGAGCTGCTTCGGTTATAATATTTACTGTGAAAATTATGTTTCTATCGCAATTAAATATTTTTGAAATTTGTTCAACTTATTTATCATGAAAAAATTATATTTCTACAGCCGTTTTTTTATCTTTTTTGATATATCTTTTTAACTCTCTAAAACAATCTTCAGCATTTGTATTAATACATTACATTTACAATAAAAAATCAATAAATTGGGACCGAAAGAAAAGTAGATTTTAGTGAAAATCGTTAAAAAAATTACAGTGAAATTAATTATGTATGAAAACGTTTTCAACAAACTTGCATGATGAGAGGCATTAGAAATGTCCTGAATGTGGAACTGAATCATGTTGTTAAATTTCAATAACTTATTTGGTAAAAAAAACAGGTTATTCGAAGGAATAAATAAATGAGGGAATCAGAACAAAACGAGACAGCTGATCAGTCACAACAATATCCGAACAGGATCCTAAGTTTCCAAAATAATCCTAAGTAAAAAGCTAAGTAAGTTCCTAAGATTTTAAGTAAGTTAATTGCAACGAAGAGCAATTGTTGTCATAATTGCTGTGGGGCTACGTGACAATGGTTTAATTATATTTTGAATCAAGTATAGCTTTAGCAATTTTGAGCAGTGAATGTCTTATTGGTTTCCCTTTACTTTCACTTCTACTTTGTCAATTCCCATCAAAATGCAAATTTTTAGTGTAATTTACGCAGAGCTCTTGAGTTCGAGACAGTATTTCAAGGCCATTGCTGTCGATATACTTTATTACTTGGATATGGGGCTGAATTAGTTCGTTGGTTTAAGCTTTGCTGGAAGTAATTGTTCCTCGAAGATAATGAGGCCTAAAGAAAATCGTATTTAAGTGTGGGTTATCTCTAGTTAATATTTCAATTTAAGATTTGCTAAGGACTTCCCACGAGCAGCGGAAATATGATTTTCTGTTACTGTAATCATTTTTAGAACCTTAAGACTGACATGTAAATAAGAATGTGCGTTTAAGACTTTAATCTGTATAATGTTAATATATATTTATGTTTCTGTAATAACATAATATACTGCTACACATAAGGATCTGTTTTTATGTTACTGTATTTAGCAGTTAAAATGGGATGATAAGCCGTCTGTCTATCCTTAAATCAGTTTTAGGAATTGAAGTCATGAGGCATCATACAATTTGTATATCACACCAATATATGTCTTAGTTACCTCATACGGACCAACTCATTGTTTTTAAGGATAGCTCATTTACAACCTCTGTTTAGTTTCTTCAGTTCAAATACATTTGCTGGTTCAAACTATAACTTCATTTCGTGGGTATCTACAATAAAATTATAAACTTTATACAAGTTTTGAGATTATTGTTTTCGGAGACGGAGAGCATGAAAACCAATTTTTCCTTCATAGAGATTCAAATCATGGATATATCATTTGTTAGCTGGAAGTGTTAACTACTTACATCACTGGAATGCATTCGGGAAAAGGGGGATTTTTACATTCTAACGCAATTAAACGACGACCAGAAATGGCATGAGATCCACTCGAAAACGCAGGTGACGACGAGTTATCGTCATTCATATTTTTTATTATGACATCTAAGATATACAATATTAGGCTTTTCGTAACTGCAAAGGGTGACGAATTAGTTTTACTCTTGACTGGATTCAAGACATGTATATAACAATCATCAACTTATCGTGTTAACTTTCTATATTACATCAGCACATACCGCAGAAAGTGATAACTCCTTATAAGCTCTTTAAATTTTTAATGAAATTTACTTGCGGTTTCATTTAGATAGCTTATTATATTCAAACAAACAATTACTACTAAATTTCAAAGAAGTCGTTTACAGTACTTATATCTTAATTGCATTCAAAGAATTGCTACTAAACCAAAGCTTTAAAGAGTACTTATTTTTTTTAAATTTAAATTCCAGTAGCAGCCTTGGTCACATGGCTACAATTAATTTCTAGAAATGACTTCTGGCAATTAATTGATCTGTTACGATAGAGCGAGATTAATACATCAGTTAATTTATGAATAAAAAAGAGTGGGACACCAATGAGCAATGATTTCGATTACAGAAGATGGCAAAAGGACAGCTCATGATTGCCTTCAAAGATGTTGATTTGCCTTGGCAGAAACGATTACGATACAAACTTGCTTAATTATATGGAATCGAAATTCAATCTCGGTCGCAAACTGCACTGCACCAAATGGACATTCGGACGAGAATTGTATAATTTGCTCTGTCATAACAGCAGTTATGACCGCCGTTAACATAACCACTGTGATGAAATCCAATTGCATTCCCATAGCAACGGCGCGTTGCTCAGTTTGCATTTGTCGACTAATTCAGAGCTTTAATGTTGCGGATAAAATTTGTTTAAATACTTGCTGAATTTTACAGCAATTAGGAATTAACGTGTAGTCAAAATGCTGCGTAGCGGAGTAATTTGACCGATAAATTTCGTAAACGTTTACAAAGCCCAAGGAATTAGCTATCTGAATATGAAGTAAGTTACGTATTACGCAAAGCGTGTTTCGTAACACAGCAGTCCAATTAAATTAAAAATACACGACCATAAATTTGAGTTTGAAGTAGAATACGTGAACAGTAAAACGAATTTTCGAAAGCGGTTAGGCTTGCTTTCGACATTCACCGGTAATTTCCCTACTTTTTAATTGTTCCCTCAGTGTTTTGCTTCAGTCCTCAATAGTTTTTTCTTTCAAGATGATTAAAAGTAACAATTTTAAACGAAAAGGTCTATAAATATATTATTCAATTATTTCATGATAACGTACCGAAGAGTATTTTTGCATATTTTCGCAAATATTTGTATTTATGTTCGTTTTTAGCATTTTTGTGTGCCTGCTATGTATTTTTCGCAATATGTTTTGTATTTTTTATTATTTGGTGCATTATACTACAGAATAATTCTGAATGGATCAAGAATAAATCGATTTTTACTTGCATCTGCAGTGAACCATAATTAATTTGAATCAATTAGAGTATCATTCCTTAATAATTCAGTTTCGCCCAATTCAATTACAGGCTAAGATACAAGAAGTTAACGGAGAAATGAGTAGAAATACTTTTATTAAGTCTGCAAATTTTCATAATATCGCCAACTGGTAACCAAAATTGTCGCCATTTTGGCGATATTAGAAAAGCATCCAGAAAACGCTTTATGAAAGTTCTTAAATCGATTTGTCCACAATTTTCGAGAATTACTCGGCATCTAAGAATTCAACTACATTTTATAAAGTAAAGAATTAAGTTCATTCAGTCTGCATTTGACATTGCTTCTCGGGTGATTCTAGTAACTTGCAATGTTTTTCGATTGGGAGAATTTGCTTTATATCTTTTTTTCCTTCAGCTATTTATAGCTGTTATCTTGCTGTGATACATTTCAATAAATTGTCTGCATCTCTCTCCTAATTTAGTGTAGTCAATTCTACGAACCTGATGCCAGTAATAACCTGTATGCAGAGTTATCTAGCTACACAATCTGCATATAAAAAGTATTGAAAATATTAATATAGCCATGTATTTACATTTACGAAATAAGGTATAAAATTTTATCAAACCAGTTCCTCCAACACTGTTAGTTGTGAGGTCGTGTATATTAAATTTATTTTATACTCGCAAAGTAAACATTCCATAAAACATTCATCATACCAGAAAAAGTGTTCCAGACATTTACAGGAATTATTTACTGAAATATTTGTAATTGATAAATTAATAATCCAGCTATAAATGTAAGAATTAATTTTATTTTGCTACTATTGTGCCATTAAAACTACATTTTCTCGATAGTAATTTAGAACTTAATAAAGACAGAAAAGTTTAAAAACATTATGCAACCAACTCATCTTGTCATTGCAAATAGACCTCCTTGCAGAAACCTCCATCAATAAAAAAAAAGACAAGTTATAAAAGGCGTATTTAATTTATTTAAAGGCGTAATTATTTGAATTTAAGCATAGAGATATAAATTAACTACAGCATCATTTTTGCTGGTAAATAAAAGCAGGAGTTTTCGATTATCGCAGAAAATTCTTTTTCGTTCAATCGATTTGAGATCTGTGGCATATTTTGAATTTTGTACACTGCTTCAAGCAGATCAATAAATGTATCACTGATCTGCTTGACATGCACTCACTTATTTGGTTTACTTTATAGGAAATGTAACTTACTGCTCATTATTATGAGTAAAAGTATTTTTTAATATAAATGATTTTAAAACGTGTATTTATTTGCCAGTATTTAATCTGTATTATTGGAATTGTTTTTATCACATTTGTTACCTTAAATTAATAATTTTTATAATTTGAAGTTATGTCTATGAATGATATTTAAAACCCTACAAAAGCTACATGACTTATAGATTTATAGGCATGTGAATCTATAAGCCAATTAAAATTCTTTTACGTTTATCTTATTCTTCCATTCACTTCTTAAATTATTAAATATATACCGTGATGGAAATTTGTCTGAGGATCAGCAGTTTAAGATATAGGATCTATCTCTCATTGTCTACATAACCTAATCTAGATCATGCTAATGAACCTGGCGACTTCTCGCAGAGGCTTGAAAGAATACCAGCACAGAAGAAGGGTGAAAATAATCCTTTATTATTTTCAACTATGAACAAAAGGACACGTGCTTCGCGCTTTACAAAACCACCGAGAACTTGCGGTGGAACTTAAAACGTTATTACACAAGTTACGTAAAGTTTAAAAAGAATACTGGTAGAGTAGTACTAAGTTACGGCTAAACTAGGTTGACTGGAAAAAACCTAAGAGGCGTGATTAACATTCAAAATGGCCAAAAAAGGCGTATCAGCGTAACAGCAAGTTCAGAAACGAAACGTGCGATGGTTAAAAAAAACACGCTTTGAATAAATTCTAATATTCGCCGTTTAAATACTCACTTAACTTTATAGCCTGGCAAGGAAATGCGAGGGGAAGTTGAGGAGTTCAAGAAAGATAACAAAAATTTGAATAATACATTAGTTGAAGTAAAGGAAACCCTACAATGGTACTGCAACATGATTTTTACGTTATTTTGAAACAGACGTGCATTTTCTGAAATTTTATTCACCGTAGTTTATATTCCTGAATTCTGATTCACATGCTGAACTACATTTATTAAAACTAAACATGCACTTTACCATATGCTTTAGTTAAAGAATTTTACTGTACTTAATATACTCTAATGGACATAGAAGACAACTAATATTTATTTATATTTCTTCTCTATAAAACTTCTAAGCAACCGAATTTAATCATTTTGTTTACATTGAATTCAATTTTCTGATTATAGCAAAGCACCTAAGACTCTGTGCTAAACAGAAGAGACGTCTTCAAGAAGGTTTTCCTAAGAGACATTTTATAATGCTAATCTAATAGATAAACACGAAAACGACTAACAAACTAACCATTTTTCCGGAATATGAACACGAGGCAAATTACTACATTTCAGCGATCTCGTTCAATCGACTAATATTGCTTTCATTGTATTTATAAGAGAAAGGTAGAATTAAGAGCACAATAATTTTTCATTCAAAATTTTTACGTGGAAAGCAGATTCTTATCTCTGTAAATATGCTTAGAAAATGAGAAAGTTTTAGGAAGTTAGTAACAATTTTTAGTACAATTTATGAAATTTGTCGTCATACAAATGAACGGCTGTAAACACTATAATCAGCGCCTATACCAAAGCATGTACTCGTTGCCGTTAATGTGAACTGCTGCTGAATATTAGCGATAATTAAGCATTTCATGTGATTCGTATCGTGTGAATTAAAGATTTCTATTTAAATCCTCTATTAAAGTACTCATTTTAGATTAAATCAAAACATACTTCAATGATTCATTCACTAAGCACAAAGAGTGATTTGAAATACCCATTAAACTCGATTATTCACTTCGGGAATCCTGTAATTATTCAGTGAGTTATTGGAAATGTCCTTTCAGTAAATGTGCAAAATTTTAAAACCACGCACTGCTTTGTATTTAATGCTGATTTAATGTCAAAGAGCTTGTTCGCCATGAATGACTTGAGATTGGGGATATGTATTAACACCTAGTAGGTTAGACCGCTAGAAATCTTATGTTTACCGAAGTGTATTAAATTTTCAATTTTTGAATTAAAATAAGAAGAACATTCAAAGCAAACGAATACCTAGAAATAACTCTTTCATTTCTCTGTAAGGATTAGTTTTAATGTGATAAAACAGAAAAAAAAACAGAAAACCTTCACCAAAAATGTACATATTTTTGTATCAGAAATGTAAAAACTTACCATAAAAACCAGTTAACTATATATGTATGTTTGTACATGATATGGGTACGAATATAGAAAGTAAAAAATATACCAACAACACTGAATAATTATTTGAAACATTTTCGTTTTCATGGTGTAACTGAACCACCTTTCGGCCGGCAGTCGTATGATCTGGAGTTCGAATATTGACAGTTTTCCTGATTTTTCACGTTTTCTATTTTCGAGAAAATCAAAAGTCTTCCCAGTGGCTCTTGACTAAAACGTGGTGACCGCTTGGATTTGGCGACTAGGTTTTTCTCCCTTCCCAATCTTCCTTTAATTGGAGAAGACTACGAAGAAAATCGTCTTTCTAACTGCATGCGGTCTTTGTAGAAGTAGTAGCACATCCGGCTGACAAACGGAAGGTGGGAATTCGAATTTAGGCAAAAACACCTTTGATCTTTCGTGCTTCCTGCTCTGGTAATTACCTAATCGTTCTATAGTTAGTATTGCTAAAATAGAAATACGCATTATCCAATAGTTTCTTCAGCATGGATAACTTAAACATGGTATCGAGATGAACGTAATTAGAATTAGGCAACGAATTATTTTTTTCATTCCATAATAAGGTTAATGAGGCAAACATTACCAGTTTTTGAAATCTAACTTATATTGTGCAGGTAAACAAGCCAGCTTCAGCTTTGTGGCGTCCGGTAGTAATGTGGTCCAACTTTCTCATTTCCAGACTTGAGGCGGACATCTACGAATGTTTGGGCGATGTTTTTATCGTATATTTATCACCTTTAACTATCGTTTTCTAGAGGGCGTATGAGGACTTATCGCTTCACAAGCAGTACATTGAATATTACATAATTATTTTCTTTCATTATGATATTCATCATAAAAGTTAAAATAAGTTCTTTTCCTCAGAAGCAAAATGGATATTCTCCATTGCATTGTTACAAAGCATTTAGTTGAGTGTTTATTCATGCTAAGGATGTTGTTCAATACACGAAAGTAAGAAGTAAGAGGAGGCCCTTAATTGGTTTTCCCCATTTTCATTGCTTTGAAGCAGTGGCGATCCCTTCGTGGAGACCAAAACATTCAGTGACTTACCATTAAGATAAATGGGTTTTGACATGATCGGATTTAAACATTTGTAATTACGTCGTAAATCCTAACTAATGTTATAAATGAGAATGTGAGTTCGTTTCTTTGTTACGCTTTCACGCCTTAATTACTTAACCGATCATCATGAAATTTTCAAGAAATATTTTTGATACATTAGAAACGGTTATAGGCTATAAAATGTAACTTATCTGTTGAAATTTCTACGATATAATAGGTTTTACAACTTAAAATTTTGGCGTTGTATAAACATTAAATGTTGAAAATTTCATAACGATAAGTTAAACGATGTAAAGGTTTGCGCGCGCAGGTGCGTGGCTTAAACCAGGCAAAGATTTTATAGCCTATAACCTTTTCTAATATACCACAAATATTTCTTGAAAATTTCATGATGATGGGTTAAGTAATTAAGGAGTGAAAGCGTACCATTTATTAATTAAGCTTTTATTAAAGAGTTTATTAATTTTCATTTGTTTAATTTAATTTATTATTTAAAAATTCTTTTTTGTTGTCTTTGTTACTGGCGACCCATGCTCTCCACGAGATATAGTGTTACATACAAATGATAATACACTGAGACGCGTAGGAGATACTCATAAATTTTACGATGCTTTGCAATACCCATTAATTTTTAATAAAGGACAATTGGGATACTATTTTCGTATTCCACAATTAATCGAACTACAGAACAGGCAATTACCAATAAAACAGTTTCCTGAATGGAATTTTACGCCTATCACATGATGCTTCGAGAGAATGATTTCAACCTCCTTCCGTGGTTGAGGCAGCTCTTTCATCAATTCCTAGAAGATATGTATAAGTAGAGAGCGAACGCTTTCGTTACATTTCTTTAAACCAGACACAACTAAGAAATTAAATAAGAAGAGTTAAAAAAATTACATTTACCTACAAGATACAATTAGCATAGATGGTAATATTATCCCCAATGACTTAGAAAAGATGGTTATTCCTACTTTCGATTTCGTGAAAAGAAATAACAGAAGAGCTTATGCTTGGACAAAGAGCCACTGATCGACATGACATAGTTGCCCGCGTGTTTCATTTAAAAGTTCAAAAGATCAATAAGGTAATAACAAAAGGAAAAGTATTTGAAAACGTCCATTGCCACATGTACTCCATTGAATGGCAGAAACGAGGTTTGCCGCATGTGCACATTCTTATTTGGTTAAAACAAAAGCTGCGATCCAACTAAATAGATAGCATTTTCGTGTTCCTTGTGGAGCTCGTAATCCAGCATCACTTTGCATGAAAAATGGCAAATGTGCGAAAACGTTCCACCGGGAATTGCTAAAGGAAAGAGTGCACAGTTACCTTTTATACAGACGCAGAGCACCCGAAGATGGGGTAGAAGAATTACGATCCAAACTCGCAAAAAATTCAAGACTTTTGATAATAGCTGGGTTGTGACATACTCGCCCGTTCTATGTAAATTATTTAATGCTCACATTAATGTTGAAGCTCGTGACTCTGTTCGTAAGATTAAATATATTTGTAAATATATCAATAAATGGAGGGACCAGACGATCTTCAACCAGGCTCGTTACCAACAAAGTTAAGATTTTGAGTTTAAGAACAAAAATTTAATGGTTAACCAAACAACACTTAGGATAAGAGAAAAAATTAACACAAGCAACTTTAATTCAGAGTTAACCAAAACTGCCCTTTAAAAAATTAACAACAATTACTTTTCAACAGAGCACAAATAAAATCAAATTAATAACTTCCATTACTGATAACTGAATTAAAGTAAGCATTACAATTAAGATAAGTGTAACTTCAATAACTGAAAACTGAGTTAAGATAAGCATTACAATTAGGATAAGTAAGAATTGTATAACAAAGGTTTTGACAATGATGGGGAAGACGCTTGAAGATTTTGGAATTCTTAGTCCACGACGATCACACGAAAATTACTTTAATGATGAAATTGCTGGAGAAATACTACACTATCATTGCATTGTAGCAGCAACTAGGAGAATTAGTCCCTCAGTTACTTCCAGAGCAAAATCACGTGTTCCATCAGATGTTATTTAAAATAGAATCTGCGAATGGTGGACTTTTCTTTCTCGACGCTAGTTGAGAAACCAGGGAAACGTTTTTACTAAATTTATTATTAATGTCCGTCAGAAAAGACCGGAAAATAGCGGTTGCTGTAGCTTCTTCTGGTTTAGCTGCTACACTATTGAACGGCAGCCGTACTGCACATTCCGTTTTAAAACTACCGTTGAATCTTGCGCAGGAAGATTCGCCCACCTACAGTTTTATTAAAAATAGCTCTCGAAGTAGGATGTTACGACAATGTAAGCTTTTGGTGTGGGATGAAAGTACGATGTCTCACAAAAAAGCTATAGAACAGTTAAACCGAACTCTTCAGGATTTGCGAGACAGTACAGATATTGTGGGAGGAATGATAGTTTTATTGGCTGGTGATTTCCGACAAACTCTGCTGGTAATCCAGAGAGGTATACCCACAGATGAAATAAAAGCCTGTCTCAAATCATCAAGTTTATGGGAGAAAGTTCAAACATTTACTCTTAAAACAAATATGAGAGTGCATCTTCATAATAATGTATATTAAGGGAATTACGCAGAGACACTATTGAAAATTGGCGATGGATGTTTGGAAGCAGATGCTGAAGGTTGTAGTTTACTTTCAGAGGAATTCTGTAATTTGCTAGAAAACGATATGGAGCTTATTGCGAAAGTTTACCCGCACTTGCAAGAAAATTTTAATAGTGATCAAGGTTATGTGCAAGAGCAATTCCAGCGCTGACAAATGAAATCGTAAGCAAAATCACTATTAGCATCATTTTGAAAGAGGTTCGGGGAGAAATAAAAGAGTATTTATAAATAGATACAATCATGGGTACAGAACAAAGCATTTCATATCCCGCTGATTTTTTAAATTCACTAGAGCTATTAGGTGTACCCTCACATAGACTCCAATTGAAACTAAATGTACCGGTTATGCTTATGCGAAATTTAAATGCACCTCGACCGTGTAACGGAACGAGGCTTCGGATCACACAATTAGGGCAGAATATAAATGTTGCCACTATTTTAGCAGGTATAGGAAAAGGGGAAAGTGTTATCATACCTCAAATCCCAATAATAAGACTGCAGTTTCCAATCAAACTTAGCTTTTCTGTTACTATTAACAAAGCTCAAAGGCAAGCATCACAGGTAGCAGGGGCGCATTGGGAGAAGTCATGCTTTTCCCAGGGTCAACTATATGTTGCCTGTTAGCGTGTATCCAAAGCCAGGAATTTATATGTTAATTTATATATGCACCGAATGGAAAAACATATAATATGGTATACAGAAGCATCCTAGAATAATGCTCTTATTCGTGCTTTTCTGAAAAAAATTAATGTCTTTAACGTTTTGTTAATACTTTAAACTTTTTGAAATCTTGGTAATGAAAATTATTTATTTTTGTAGTGAGATATTTTTATAACGCATGTTTTTCAGTTTTTTCAATTATATTTTATTTTAGAATGTTTTAGTTAAAAAAAAAACAAAAGATAAGATTGCAATGTTAGATGTATCCGAATCTGATTTTAAAAATTAGAGCGTCTTAGCGACGTCAATATGGATAGCGTCTTAGCGACATCAAAATGGATTTCTTTTCATCTCAATGAAGAAGGGCAGGATTTAGTGAAATTTTACGCGGAGTGTATTTTTAACCTAAAAACTCAGTAACTATAATTTTATATTGATTATCCTGGTCAGGCAATAAGAAAAAAAATCAAATTATTTTACTTTCTTTTCAATAGTCTTTGAAACTTATTTAAGGACATCAACGCGCGCGAAGCCGCGGGTAAAAGCTGGTATATGTATAAATGTATTATTAATATTAAAATTACGCATTTTTTGTTTTCTATTTACAGAGCTTCTTCCTAAAATACTTTCTCAAATATGAGGTAATTTTTTAGTTTCTGAGACATCTTTTAAATCGAAAGTTTCTGAATCAATTTATATTATAATTAATGCTCTGTTCAGTTCACTTCAAATTGGAGCACCTTTTATTTTAATAGTGAAGTATGTTAAATATTGGTGCTGATTTCCATGTACTTAACTTTCCATGAAACTTTCTATTTCTGAAAGGAAATAAAAAAGGATTCCTTTTTTAATATTATTAAAACTTGTAATTGATTTATAAAATGTAAGGATATAATTCTTTGAATACCTATCAATTTTTTAACCCTTTCTTACAATAATACATATTCTAGTAAAAACTCTTTTTTACTACTTACTTAAGTACGCATGTCATAGAAATTTGTTTTACAATAGCTTTTAACAGATTGTTTTCTAGTACAAACAATTAATTCTTAAATAATTTTATAAACGTAATTTTCAAAAGAATTTTATGTTTAAAATTAAATGTTAAGTACATTATATATATATTTAGATAGATCATATTTATAATCATTATAAATTTTAATATTTTTGATATTTTAAATTTCTTCACAGTAACTTTCACAGGAGTTTATGAATGAATAAATACTTCATTTCCAAATACATTTATAGACAACTTAATAAAAATTTACGTATTTTGTTAAAGGCAGATACATGAATTTTGCGAGCATATGCATAGATACCCATATGTATTTAACATTTTTCATTTTCGGGCTGTACAAATCTTTAATTTCTGTGGATTCACACTCTTTTTTGAGTAAAGTAATTTACAATAATTTAGCATATACCGCAATGTTTTGTATAAGAAATATATATAAATATAATTTGAATTAAAATTACATACATTATTTTTAATAACAAATCAAAGTCAGTTTTCCTTCGAAATTCCTACACGATGGCATCTTTTCCTTTAGGCAAACACCCCTTGTATGCCTTACTATGACGATATGCCTAATTAAAAATATTTTAACATGCATAATTTTATATTTATACCTAGCCAACAAGTTTCAAACTTTTGACTTAAAACACGTTTTAGTATACATTATCAAATTAAAATTTCCTAGTAAATATATTTTGGCAGAGCACTGACTATCTTTTTTGGCGATTTTACCTAGTTTAATAGTTCTCTGATAATATAATAACTAATAACTATACATTTCATATTTAAACATTAACCTTACTCTCATCAGATCACAATCTTGAATGCCCTAATCTACATAATATTGCTTCATTTTTTAAAACAGTTAAAACAACTAATTGATCTAAATTCGCAAATACCTGAATTTTCCTACAGGGAGGTAATTCAGAAGGTAACAATATGCAAAGTATACTGATATACCGATTAACAACATTGATGATATTTTTTTCATATATTTAAACTCTTTCAAAAATAGCAGACCACTACTTAAGGATATGTATTGAATAACAAACATTTTTCATTCATAATTTTGTATTAAATTTATTCGTCAATTAAACATGCTGCCAAATAAAATTTAAAAAAGGAGAGACAGAACTTTATTTTTTTCATTTTTTATTTAACCCAAAGGGTAAAACGAAAGTGATTATTTTTCAGGTACGTAAAAATAAAAAGGTTACAGCCGAAAACATCGCGGACGAAAACGTCGCAGAGAAAACAACGCAAAGCGGAAACTTCGTGGTACAAAACATCGTGGGAGAAAATAAAGCAAAGAGGAAACATTGCAGCTCTAAAACATCGTGGTGCAAAATATTGTGGTCGAAAATAAAGAAACATCGTGGTCGAAAATAAAGCGATTCAAAAACTTCGCAATTTAAAAACATCGTCGCCAAAAATATCGTAGTAAAAATTAAAGTACCTACATATCATTGCAGGGCCATAACATCGCACACATGTGTTTTTCAAATTCCATGCTGACATATTATGTAACTGCTTTCATCATAACTAACAAATCGACATCCAAAATTTAATTGCACGCTATACATGAAAATGTTACCGACACTTTAAGCATAAAAGGAAACAAAACAAAATATAATATTCACTAAATCAATATCAGATTAACAAAAGTGAAAGAAAATAATCTGATAATTAACTAAGAAATTTTTATAGAGATAACCTTATGCAGTTATTTATCTTCTTTTTCCCAAGTATTTTTAGACTGTATTTTTCTTAAAAATTTTCAATGAAACTTTATAATGAAGGTTAATTTGTTACTTACCTTGGTTAATTAACTATGTAAATTTGAAATTCTGTTAAGTTCTATAAGTTGCGCTAATTTTCTACACATTTTCGATTTTTAAATGCTTATGTTTCCTTCTTATTGTTTCAGCAAAACTGTATTAGTTCATTCAAAAATATGAAATATGGAAGTAAAGGAGTCCCTCTTTCCTTCTCTCTCAAATCATTATGCGAACAAGCATTTAGAACTTTTAAACATAAAAAGGATGTGTGCGATTTTATGATCATGCCATGATCTGTAGGTACTATATTTTTTACCACGATTTTTTCCACTGCGATGTTTTTAAACTGCGAAGTTTTTGAACCGCTTTATTTTCTACCACGATGTTTTATGGCTGCGTTGTTTTCCTTTGCTCTCTTTGCACCCACGATGATTTGTGTCACGTTTTCGTCTTCTCCGCGACGTTTCCGTCGGCGATGTTTCAGGTGGACATCACTACAAAGATAATATGTGGATGTCAAAACATGTATTTTATTTACAATATGTTGGTGTTTGGAACATAAAATAAAAGTAGCGAATACTCTGCCAAGGGTATCGAAAGACGTCAACAATATTGAAGTTACCGCAAAATTCTGTTGCAAGTTATCGAAAAATAACTAAGATACGATTTTTGCTTAAATGTCAGTAAACTATACAAATTTCTATTATCGATCCATCAATGAATGTTTCTTTTATGCGCAAGTGTCCAGTGTTTTGATTTGTATGGAACTAAGGTGTGTATAAGTACTATAAATGCACTGTCAAAGAAGCTTTGGATGTAAACAAAAAACACCCCCATCTGGACACCAAAGCCTAAGAGCAGTACTTCACTCGTACTGCGGGGTTGGCCTCTCTTTTTATGCTTACCTCCATGGGTCAATACGTCCACTAGATTCGCATTATACGTCGCTTGTGTAAAAAAAAGAAATACCTTTTTATTAATTTAAATTCTTTCATATAGATCACAAGGAAAATTAATCAGTGCAGCTTTAATTTTCACAATCTTTCAAAATACTTTCCAACACAATTTATATATTTCTGCCTCTTTCCAAAGCAATCATCAAACTATCTTTCAGGAACATATTAGAGACCGATAATTTCTCAGGAATATAAACAGAATCATTTCACACGCTTATAGAAGGTTCTCTTTGTTCCAAAACCAACTTCTAGTCAGCTTTTTCCAAGTAAGTGGGGGAAGAACAAAGTCACATTAAGCGAGGTTTAATCCGTACTTCAACATCTGCCACCCAGTCCTTGCAAAATAATCGATATATAATTTGGACGATATATATAGGTACGTTGTCCTTATCTAGAAGGCCCACTGGGGCTCTGGACATAGGCTGGTATTTTTGAGGGTCTGAACAACTCTGGGCGAGTATTTCAATATATCACTTCGTTGTTATCGTGTTCTGTGTTTCCAGTACCCGGAGATTTTCAAGGTCTCCTGATGTTGAAAGAGAAAATGATCTTTTTATTATTTTATAAATCAAGATTCTGACACAGAAAACGCGATTTTCAAGTTTAATGACCAAGAGTTTTCTCTGAGCTTCTGAAAGTGCATCATATTAGCAAATCCAATTATTTTCACTTTTCTGATGTTTATTAAATATTCCATTTCTAAATTTCACAAGGCACAACTTGGTACCCTATTAAGCACAAAACATCTTCTCGTTTAACGCATGGATGGCAAAGTTAATATACTTTTGAAGATAATATTGCAGAATGTAATGTATTCTAAATGCAGGGATATTTAGAAATTATTTTATTCGGTGAACGATAGCACATCTATTGGCCTCAAACGGCTTCCTAACATCAGGAATGTTCTCTGTAAAAGACAAATTCTGCAATTCAGATTAACCGGTTGATCGCAAATGTGTAATTTACATAATACAGTATCACAACAGGTTTTAATGCGCAATTTTCAGATTGTATATGTTGTATCTATCAACTTTAAATAGCAATAAAAATATAATGATTACTTGTAATAAATTTATGTGGTTGTGAAATAACAGAAACTTCGAAAAATAATGAAGCTTACAATACAGACATCAGTAAACCTTTAAATTAATATCCTCTATATGTTCTTCTTCTTCTTGTATGCATTGTCAACATGGAACAGCAAGCTGATGGCAGTTTGGCATGCATGGCTGATAGCAGGCCTAAATTATCAGTCTTCCGTAAACGGTATACAACCACACCATCCATCAGCTAACCTCAGATAACTTAATCAGGAGTTGACTTCTGATATCTAGAAAGCGGAATGATTAAGTTAAATCTCGAATCCGGGAATTATATTATCATTAATGTATTATCGTAATACAGCAGTACATTTGCTTACGATTTTGCCTCGACGCTGAAACAAATTGTATCCACTAGCTGACTTGCCTATAATTCCAATGAGCGTCGTTGATCTTTAAGCAGCCTATTTTATATGAGAATTTAACCACCAAATATAGGGTGTGATACCCACGATTTGTGATGGCCAGCGGTGTTATTGTTTTACTCCTAAGCGTTCCACGACGAATGTAGGTATACTACATTTGTACACTTGCATTAAGACGTAGTTACGAACTCAAATTAGTAGAAACAATATGCATAACAATGTATTTTCTAAATAAGTCCTGATTTTAATAACACTGCTATGATTTAAATCATGGCAATCTGCACTCTACTCGCAATTTAAAAATGGTGTCACCTTTTATACACGAAAATTATGTTATTAGTTTGCGTATTTTTATAATAAGTGTTTTACCAAGTGAATCAGTCAATACACAAATTCTATAATATGCTGTACAATTTATTAATTACGCAGACCGTAGAGTTTTATGTTTGTTAACCCAGTTTAAAAACCACGCCTCTATGTTCTTGTTACGTATATGTGTTTATAACTACACAGAACATCTATTATCTACCTGTATAAGTAGGGGAATACCATTTGCACTAAATATCCAGATTGACGACGATAAGGATCGTAGTGGTTCTGAGGTGCATCTGTTGTCTAGTGAAACAGATATTTCAAGGTCTGCAGCTGCTAGCAGCGCCACAGATTATCGCACCTTTTGTCCTGACCTACGGTATTAATGAAACATTTATATACAGCATATAGATTTAATGATAGCATAACTGTTACATGATTCAAATTACGCAATTGCTAACTTGATCAGATTGAGCATTAGCTTTCTACTATTGCGTGCAGGTCATGTTGCATATTTTACGAATTTTTTCGATAAACCTTGACTTGCAGTTCCTGCATTTTGTTCACTTATGCAGCGTGTACACACAATTGTTACAACAGGATTGCACTGATGCTTGGATTACATCTTATAAACACATAATTGTTACAACAGTTCACTTATGGAATGTATACACAGAATTACTACAATATGATTACACTTATGCTGGAATTATAGGTTTTATATACATAGAAGTTGCATCATGATAATGGTAATGCTTAAATAAAGTATTAAACTGATGCGTAAGTGATATAATTGATGTAACTTGGGCTTTTAGAAGATCTAGATCCCTGCTTGAATTATTATGCATTATAAACACACAATAATTCCAAAAGAAATATATTACTAATTCTCTAAAGGATTACACTAATGCTTAAGTAATTTATTTAACTGATTGTGCCTGAAGGGTGTTCAATGTACACTTGATTATTCATTGCTTAGAGATACAATCCATGGATCCATTTAGCTATTTTTTAATGCAAATCCACTTGCAGGTCACAATGAGTATGCATTTATGATAAAATTATCTTTAATTTTTAAGCTATGCAGTGAATATCGAGTCAGCCATCCCGCTGTTTAACCGATGGAATCGTTAAACATGTTTTACAACTGTATTACTCAATTAATATCACATTACTCAACTGGGTTATTGTTGAGATAATTTAGAACAATCGTGATTTAGTGATATTATTTTGTTGACTTGCTGGTGTACGTAGGTGCTTCATACCATTTGGATACAGATTATGTGGATTTTGCATTGTTTATTTGTTCTGACCTTTTGCAGTTAAAAATTCACGCAATAATAATCATTGGTCTATCCTTTGGATATTGATTTGGGTAGGATCACTCTGTGTTATATTGTTCCAGAACCTTGTGCCAGAACATCCACTATTTGGATAATGCCTTCTTTATATGGCTTTTTTGATTGAGCACCTGATGCAAGGATTGGTATATTTGTTCTAGATTCCTTTCTTCTCAGTGAAGATATGCTGTAAAATGAATAGATAATGCTGTAAATCGCTCGTCTCTCTACATAGGCATGGATATAAAACGGCGAGATTCCTCTTGTATAAATGTTATTTGTCTGCTTATGCAGTTTTAAGTGGAGTTTATTCTTGGATATAAGTTGTATCTCCGCCTGCAAGTTTCAGCAGAATCCTACCAGTATCACCATCCTTTTATAAATGTATATTTCTGAGTATATGTGTCGTGAACTTGTCACTCAGATCCTATACCTTACAGCCCCGGTAATGTACAAATGCCCATGTTTTCTGTAAGACTCGAACCCAGGCAGTCCTAACAACTATATCGGCTAAGCATGCAACCAGCCGCATGCCGTGAGGTCATTTTTTCAGAGCAAAACCCCACCATTAATTCGTTTCCTTCTCACCCACACTTCTCACTCCTGGCCTTCTAAGGCGACTTTTTACAATGCCATCTATTGGCAGATTACACCCATAAGCTTAATTATTTTGCTTGCACAATCACTTGTACTTTCGTTGGCTTTCAAACGATGCAACATTTCCAAATTTATTTGATTCATACGTAGATCTTTCATTTCACCTTTCGTTCATCAATAAAATTGTTTCACTTTAGTTCGACAAGGGAAATCAAAGAACATGACCAACTTCGTTATAATTTGATCAATGCTTTGCAAATTTTAAATAACATTTTCAAAATATTATGGTTAATAATATTCTATGTTATCTGCTATATGAAATATCATTTCTTTACGACGGCATAATTTAAAGAGCTGCTTCCGTGACGCTGTGTAACTTTATATACAACTTCAGATTG
>KK117931.1:775151-791354 GCA_000611955.2 Stegodyphus mimosarum
CGTGCAACAAAATCTTGAAACATGTTTCTAGGATAAAATTTGCGATTCAAATTCAGTTAGACGTCAGCCGACCAGCTCTTTGCGTCACTTCCGCAACGCACTTTCATTCCTTAGTCATTGAATATGTAGTTACTTTTAGAACGGAGTATGCAGTATTTTGGTTTGAGAAAAAAGGGGACAATTTAATGTTTTTCATTCAAATCTTTGAAATATAAAGCAACAAAATTAAAATATTTGGCCAATGCATGCGTTATTCTTCTGAGGAATAAGAGTTTAAAACTTACAGAAGAAGGGATAGAAATGACTTGGATTTGATGAATGGCTTGATGAATTTAATGTCTGTATGAAAACAAATTTTAATCAGAGACTCAGATTTTGTTTGCACAAGAACGATACTCACAATAACTTAAGCCTTCCTAAACTAAGAGTATCTACGCTTGGTAAGATAGACCCAGTTAGCCAACATATACATTACTTAATTTGGGCAGGTCTATCTCGAATTTCTGTTCAGATTGTTGAATGTTTCACCAATAGCGAGTGATTAAGCCAGCTTAATACTAGTAATACAACACGGGTTCGAACCTAAGGAAACAGGCTGTCTGCATGGTATATATTTCATGGTTTTCTTCGATTGTAAATTGAATACCCCTCAGTTTTATACAGTTTCATATAGCTTTTCTTAGGTAGAAAGCCCTCGTGTGCTTTACCATATTTAGATAGCATAACCTAACATAACTGCTCAATAATTATAGACATTGTAACTTTTACATCCTATTGAATTGAGAAAAATTTCAAACATGCAATGTCATGTAAAAGAAAATTGCAACAAATGGAGAACAAGAATAGTAATAGTTCTACTTTAATCATATTTGACAACTTAATATTTTATTTATTCGACTTCCGTTTGCTTCAATATCTTCCCATTAAACAGAAATTTAAATCTCGACAACTTAGCAATAAAACTGAAATAAAGGTTTTGTTAAAGGCTACGTGTTGCAGTACAATTAAAAATTAATTAACATTATCAACCGATATGTAATAAAGGTTTTACGTTTTTTAGCCCAAAGGAGCGTTAGCAGAGAAGGCCTATTAGTCCGGAAATGACATTTTGCTTTGAATCACTCTAAAAGACTGAATCACTTCCCAAAATGTGCCACCAAATATTATCGCCCTGTATTATATTAAAAAAAATTAACCAATGAAGAATTTGCATGAATGAGAATGAAGTGTGTTTTTCGAATTGTGGAAAAACGACGGAGTTACAGCTATCTAATTTTGAATAACGTAATCCTCCAACTGGAGCTGGGTACCTGGAAGCCCGAGCTTTTAATCCCGAATTTGTTGTATTTGTTATTTATTACATATTTCAGTTGTGAATTAAAATATCTTAATTGTTATGATTTAACTTAGTTCTGCTATCAGACTTAAAGGTTATTAATTTGTTTTTATTTTGTAGTTGAACTTAAGTTTCTTTGCCTTGTTGAAAAGTAATTGTTGTCATTTAATTTTTTTCTTGACAGTTTTGGTTAACTCTGATTTTAAGTTGCTTGAGTAATTAATTTTTCTTTTTTCACTTTTGGTAGTTTGGTTAACTATTTAAAATTTTTGTTTAGTTAATACTTTTTCTTAACTTGTTTGCTTAATGTTTAATCTCTTGTTAAGTTGACCCTTAAGGTCAATTTTTTTGAAGTTTTTTTTAAAGTTTTGCTTACACAAGTTGGTGTTTAAAGTTTTAATTAAGTTTTTAATGTGCCCCCTTTTCTGCTAAATTTGAGATCCATATTTTCTGACTATGGTGGTCGTTTTGGTGTTGTGGAAAATAGAAAATTTTTCCTGCTTGATTATATTTTAATTGAAGTAATTTTTTATTTTCTGACTATGGTGGTCGTGTTTGGTGTTGTAAAAAACATAAGAAATTTTTCTATGTGATTATTATATTTTAATTGAAGTACTTTTCTTCGCCCTTGTATTAATTAGTATTTAAAAAAACAAAGCGTAATTCTTTCGAAAACTTTTTACGTTGCCTTTTGGGAAATCTAGATTTATGATCTTGTTATGACACTTTCTTCACCGGCCAGACAGTGGTCTGGGAAGCCTCTGTCATCAAGTGCTACTTCTGCACCCTGCCGGAGAGGGTAATTTCAACTTTCATTACGCTACGCCAAGGTCGAGGGGACGGGGTGATTTGCCAAAGTTTCTAAAATATCCTAAAGCTTTGCGCATTCGGGTAGGTTAGCGGTTATTGGTTGCCTGTTTGTGACGTAGCTCGTAGACCCGACCAGTTTTGATTGCGGTTTGTTTACGATATATACCGAGTGACCGCGAGATAAGTAATATACTGCTAGGGATATTTTAGAAACCTTCGCAACGACGGTATTGATATTTTAGAACATAAAATTCTTTGTGACGTTATTTTTTAGCTACATTATGTGCTATTAATGTTCAATTCCGTTATGTGTAATACGTGCACAGGATATAAAGCGCAGTTGCTTCAGAATTGTTTTCGTACCCTCAAGTTACAATTAACATTTGAAATATATATTGTTCATGAATAAAATTGAATTAAGCTAAACTGAGCAACAAAGATATTAACTGTTCTACTTTTTAATATATTTCAACTGTTATATAAAATATTGTGTTTATATGTTTATAATTTATTGAACTATATTTCTGTTTTTGCAGCATCACATAAAGTAAGATTTATATGTAATAAATAAGTAATGAAATTTATAATTTTGCATATTTTAGTTTTGTTAGTATGATTCTTATTTTCTTGCGTCAGTTTACAGTCTGATGTGAAATCTTGTGTTTTGTCTGTGTGGAGCAAAATTGCATAACTCTTTGCAGTTTGAATTTATGGAACATAAGTTTTCACATGTTGACCCTTGCCAGCATTAATCTAATTTAAGTAATATCTATAAACTTAACTATGTGATTTTCTGTAAAATACTATAATATCAAATAGAAATACCTTTGCTTTTTTAAATTAAGATGTTTAAGAAAACTTTTACCTCTATTCAAATGCAGATTAGTTTATATTTGTCTTATTTGTCTGATTACATCCAGTACAACTTTCTTAAAAATTTCATTTCTTTAGTCTTCATTCATTTATTAAGAGAAATAAATACATATTTTAAATGATGCTGATATTGTGCACAGTAAGACAATGATCCACTTTAACTATACAGAATTTTTTTATTTAGTGGAGTTTCCATTAATAAAGATACAGTCGCTCAAACAATTGAGGACACACCTTACTTTCACTTGATAAATCCAACATTCAATGGAAATAACGCATTAACTAGGAAAGAAAACGTGTTTTTATTTTCACGCGTAACAAAAGGGTCAATGTTGAATTTATTTTCATCACTAAATATAACTTTCTTCCAAAAGTTTTCTGTCTTCAACTGATGAGTTTTTGCAAACTCCAAACGCTTTTTCTGATTTTGTAAGCTTATAAGGTTTCTTTCTAGCTACTCGACTGCTATATCCAGCCTGTCTAATCACATTTCTCAAAGTTTCAGCACTTACACTTCTGCACATTATTTGAGAAGTTTGTGCAGCTAATTTGACTGCACTTAGTTTAGGATCAATCTTGATATCTTTCAAAATTTTCCTTTTGGCTACATCACTCAGAATACTTTTCCTTCCTCTTTCACTTTTATTTTCAATTAATCCATCGCTTTTAAATCTTCCAATGATTTTCTGACAACAAAACAATTCTTATAACAACAATGAAAACAATTCTTATAACAACACAGACATCAAATGTGCAAGTAAATTATTTACATTAAATTTATCCTTACTACCAAAGATTTTTACATATCCATTGAACAATTCATCTCGCCTACAGCGTTGAATCCAAATATTTCTCACTTCTGGATCTGAGGGAAATTTATGATATGTTATATCCTTGGTAACATCTTATAAAATTCTTAAACACAGTAAATACATTAAAACTATAAAAATGAACATGTATTGAAGAAGATACATGTATGTATTAGAAGTATTTGTATTATGAGTACAAAATAACATGATGATACAATTTAAACATAACAGAACAATTTATTAACGTTTCATACACACAGAATCAGTTCTCACAACACTATCAAATATGCAAGTACAAATTTTACATTCAATTTATTATTACCACAAAATATATAACTTTTGATTCAGATAATATTTTAATAAGCTATGCACATTAAATTTATTTTACTACAAAATATATAACTTTTGATTCAGGTAATAGTTTTATAAGCTATATAATTCTTGATTACGATAAAACTGTATATATAAACGTAATAGGAAAATAGAAAACATAAACTATATAACAAAACTCATGCATTAACAAAGCAGAAATATTTAGAATGTACCAGTGATATTAAGTGCATTTATTGCTAAAACTGGACATATAATTTGCTATCAATGTGCAAAAATTAGAAAGACAGTGAAAAAATAAAACAGTGACATTATATATTAGTAGATAAATTCATAAATAATAGAAACAGGTTTTATGAAGATTCATTGTTACTGAAACTAAAGTGCAGGTTAAAATTAATTTAATTACATAATTACTTTCTTCATTTTTTTTACTGCTTTACGAGATGCATCTGTATCAAATGCACTTTTATGTTTTATACCTCTCTCTACACTTTTCACATTCATTAAATTATTTAAATATTTAATTCGTATAAATGTCCTGATTTTTACGTATGTCTGGATTATTTTCTCATCAAGTTCTGCAAAATTTAATTTTAATTTTTCAACAAGGTCTTTTATAACTCTGCTGCCTTTTCGAAACTTTTCACCATGATAAAGTATAAAGAACTGTTCCATTTTATGTACAATTTTTATCCATTTTTCTGATGGTTGAATAAGTCCACCATATGATAGCTGGCATATCCATAATGGGATACTATATGAATGATCATTTATCATTTCATAGGTGTGATTTCCAAGCCAAGGCTGAATTTTTTTATGCTTTTTGGCAATCCACCCAGCTACATATGCAAGACCATCATCTTCCATTTCAGTTCTGGTATCAGATACGCAGTTATCAGCATGATAAACTGGGATATCATGCGGCATTATCTGGCAGTCTGAATCATCTATAGCTTGACCAGTTTCGCAATTATATTCCTGAATAGAAAAATCTTCATCTGAAGATGCACGTTTTGCAGAGATGCCAGTTTTTCTCAAAATGTCAGCAATAAAATAATCATCATTTTCTAATACTTGGGAACAGTTTTGTTTTGTAAAATTATTTCTTCCCAAGATGATTATTCTTATCCTGCTTAGTGCATTTAAAGGTGTTGGGTGATCATTTGGGCCACCCTGTGGCCTTAACTGTGAAAACGTATTTTCAAGTGCATCTTGATTAAGTCTGTGTGTTAAGATATAACTCATATTGTATGAAGATTGAACTTTTTTAAGCAGCAGTTGTGCAGATTTACTACTTACTAAAATTCCTGTCTGAAAAATTTGCAGAGTAGTTTTATTTTTGCACCTCATAGATTTAATAGTTTCACAGATTTCATCAATTGATCTGTTTTGAATTGTTTCATGTAATCCATAACCACTTTTCAATGGAAATCCATACACATCTGGTACATAACTATTTAGAACGTCAAACCAGTCATTTGTTTTTTTAATAAATTTTGCAAGATTTTTGCAATTTTCTGAATATGAAACAGATATATAATGCTCCAAAGCTGTTGCAGTAGTATAGGAAAGTAACTGTGCTGCTAACCTAACATTCTACCGCTTTGATCCTTCACACAATATATGTTCTTTTGTCAACTTATGACAAACTTTAAACTCTTTATCATCCTTTTCAATCAGATGAATCAGTGGCTCTTTATTAATTTCAGTTCCATCTTTTAAAATAAATCCAGTATCAAGTAGCCAGTTTCGAACAAGTTTCAAAAGATGCGGAACATCGGCAAAGAAATAAATATTTTCTCCCGTGTCAGGATGAGTGCACCATGTTTTATCTGGAGTGATACCTAATACCTTCCACAATCCTCGATTTCCTCCTCCCATGTCACTAACACATGCTACAACTTCATATCTTGCATGATATAATTTGGATATATTTTCAAATAATATATTTTTTGTCATGTTTTCATTAAACCCTGCATATACTGGTTGTTTCCATTTTTGAAACAAACCTCGTGCAAGAACCATTTGCATTTTATTATAAGGACCAATTATTTTGTCTTTTTTGACATCATATTCATGAGTGGCTTTAACCATCATTTCATCAAAATATAAAATGAGGACACGCTCATGTATTGGTTTGGATTTCCCAACAATCTGCATAACTTTTAAAACATCATCAAAAATACCATTAGATAAGTCTAAAGAAGAAGCCCAGCGTCTAAGTGTGGGGAGGGCAGGCAAAGGATAAAAGGATATTTCAAATCTCTTCGTAGATAAATATATGCCCGTTTGCTCAAATAGCGTAGTGTAAAGGCCATAGCCATGCTTTTACTGTCCCATTTCACTTTTTCTTTTTCCTGAAACAACAATCTTCGTTGTGACTGGTCAAAATTTTATTAAAAATATTCTTTAGTTTGATACAATGGTTATTTTCTTTCTGTTTTCTTGTTTTTAATGCTTGCAATTCAGCATCTATTTTCCTACATTTTTCTTTTTTTTAATTTAGCTGCATTGTCACATATTTTAATTTTGCATGTAAAACTCTATTTTCTCTTTCTAAATATTGAATTGTTTTCTGGTCATTATTGAGCGATGTGCTGCATGTGTCATCTTGTCCAGAATTGCTTTCTGAACAGTCTGTCTCCTGCAATATCTCCTTTACAACAGCATAGCCACTACGCCTCTCTAGACGTTTGAGACGCTCAGTGTTCTTAGGCTTATCATTTCCGAGGCATAAGGAAGGAACTGCACCCTTCTTCAAAATCTAAAATAAGAATTTAAGTGAAATCAAAATATAGCTACAAATTAATTATACAAAGAAAATTATAATTATCATGAATTTAATGAATTTGTATAATCTAATTTTAACTACTGTTTTCTTTCACAAAACATTAATAAAAGATAACTAGTCATAAAAATCTAAAATATATTAAGGAGTATCAGTAACAAGTACAGTAAAGTCTCGACTATAGTCAGCTAACCAGAAAGCTAAAGAAACTGGAACATTTCAGAGTTTTAGGAACTTTCCTCTTCAAAGAAAAATTAGACTGATGACAGACTTGTAAACCCACAATAAAACACTGACGCCAAACAGTGCGATTTAGCATCTGTGGTGAATAAAAAATATCAACACACTCATATGATTTTAACCTTGATTTTATGTGAACCTGTTTAGCTCTCGATAGATTGGTTTAGTTTTTCTAAAGAATCCATTCCGCATTTATCTGTTTTTCTATTAGCATTAAAAAAACAATATTAAAAACTGGGACCCTTCTTCAACAGAATAGCATACAATGGAGTATTTTCAAAATCACAGGATCTAGGCATAAAATAAAAAGTATGCATTAATACGTGTTATATGTAATTTAAATTGGAAAACAGATAAGCAACAGTGGTATTAAATGAGAAAAACTATGATAAGCATTTTAAGTTCCTTACACATGCTATATCTGTAATTTGCATCCGCTAATTATTTAATTAATTAAAGAAAGAGCCAATATTTTAAAACTTTTGCTGGGGTAACAAAATTTATCATCATCTGCATCAATTTTCATGTTTTAATGGATTTCAAAATCATATAAGATGTTATAACTTTCATATCTTTAAAATCTACAAAATACTTTCAGTTTTATGTCTAAAATGCTTTTTTTTTTCAAAATCTGTAAATGTCAGGTTTCGATTTTAAAGTTGATAACAAATAAGTTGATTGTTTTGCTAATTTTAGACTGGAAATTTTTTCCCATTCATTTAGCTTTTCTACCACAGATTTTTTTATATAGTATATATAGACAGGCCATCTGTGAAAACTCCCTTTGTTATATAGTTCCATTGTTAAGTGTGTAAAATTTTAATAATTTATTTTCTTAGTCATTTAAGTCATTAATTCCAAAATAACACACAATTTATAACTACTTATTGTGGTTATGTTGTTTATTATGTGTACTTTCTCCATACTTATTTTATATATATATAAACCCTGAAATATGAATAAAAAAACATCCTATAACAAAATAATTTTATGGCTTCAGTCTCGTAACCATTAAGTAAATTTTTTTGGAAGCTTTACAATTAAATGGCTTTGTTTTATCATTTCAGTAACTGTCTGTGCAAAAAAAAAATACTTAATTATTTATTAATGAGACTGTTTGTAAAATTACCTTTCTCCGCTTCAAATTCAAAAGTTCAGCTTTCAAATTTTTTCTCAAAATCGCTGGGTGCAAAATGAATGAAGCAAATATGTGCAGCATTTGGATTTCATTTCCCAGCTCGCCTACAGCGTTGAATCCAAATATTTCTCACTTCTGGATCTGAGGGAAATTTATGATATGTTATATCCTTGGTATCTGCATTACATTTCGTTTTTATAAAACTATTGTTGCACACAGCTACAGTACATCGCGTACCAAGCATCTTGAATAGCACACTCTTAACAAAAGCTGAGACCGTAGTATTTACTTCCCGTTCACGCGATATTTAAAAGTCTAGATAGCGTCGGGTCTACGAGTGACGTCTTCGTGACATCATAGAGCATGCGCAGTAGCTATCGCAGTAAAAATGCACCAACCTTGTAAGAAGTATTTTACTGATCTTGTGATTTGCTTACTTGCAGGCTTTTTCCATATTGGATTGGGACCCCGAGACGAGGCTAGCTCTGCTGACAGGCTGATGACCTTGGAGAATCGGCGATTATTCGCCAATTTCAGGAGTTCGAACTATGCTTCTCCTTCCTGTGTGCATTTTTCCCCTGGGGTTGCCGGGCAATTGGCCTATCTTGTACCATCTCAAATCGCCAAACGAGTATTTGGCGAAAGAAAGAAAAAGGCTTAGAGCGATCTACGAGAGAGAGAGAGAGACGTTGGCAGAGGGCGAGAAAAAAAAACACTGAACGTGTCACCAGAAGAGTAAACTGACTGCGTTATCGGAGAACAATGTCGGAAGAAATGGATGAGAGTAGGCTCCTATGGAGGGCGACTATTATATGGAGGGCGACTGCCATGATTTTGTATCCAAGTATCTTCATGTACCCTTACCATTGTCAAAATCGGTATGAAAAATTTTATTTTTACCTTTGTTAACACCACCACCCTCACCTATGTAAAATTTGTATTAAGTAAGTTTATCTCTTAATAAATCCTATATTTAATTTAACTTCTCTTGTAATTTAGAACACTGGACCCAATAGTATTTTAAGTGTACATAACGCAATAATTTAGTTACTCTGTTGGAGTATCTGGTAACTATTTACTGTTTATTTGAACACACAGTTTTTACAGTATATATGTTGTTTATCATGTATGTCACTAACTTTTACTCTCATGCAATATTTGCCATATTCCTGTGATTTAGAATGGTTATCCTAATTTTGACTTTCATTTGATATTGAATTTAAAACGTAAACACTTTAAATTAGCAAAACTCCAACATATTATCTATTTTATATTTTGCAAAACTTTAACGAATATTTGGTTAACAATCTCAACGATTTCAAAGCGAGCAACAGCAACGCTATGCGGAAAACAAATTTTATCTTCAGTGCGCGAGATTGTCTGTCGGAAGTTCTAATGCTGTTTATATCATTTAACTTTATACGGTTTCAGTGCGAAGAAAATGATATCTAATAAATAAAGGTAACATACAGAACGTTAAAAAACGCCCTCTATTGAGCTAATGAGTGGTGTAGCACCAGGGTGCCTGGGCAAAACAGCCCTACCCCTTGTAGAATTGATAGGTTGTTTCGAATTATAAGATACTCATTAACCTGGAAAAATATACAAGCAAAACAAAAACAATAAAGAGAAAAGGAAGTGCAGACTTATGGAACGATACGAGAGACACATATGCAAGACTGAAACATGATAAATACTAAATCCTCTTGAGACCCAAGCTCATATTTGTTAACCGATTTTTACCAAACCTGAGATTAACCATTGTATTAGGACTACAAAACACCACATATAGTCAGTTTTCAAGAAAATTAAAAACATATATATATTTTGGTATGTCCATTATAATGGACATTGGGTCTTTATCTTGCAAAAATGCATTCTTACAAATGAATAAGAGAAGACATAAATACTTATTTTAATTAGCATAAATACAAAAAGTAATTTTATTTAAGTGTTAAAAATTGAATTTATTTTATAATTTATAAAAAATATTATAATTTTTGGACATATTATTATACGCACGAAATAAATTTAAGTGAACTTGGATCATTTAAATATTTATTCACAAAATCTATGTATGTACTTCTGCAAAACAATTATTTTGCACTGTAAGACAAAAATACATATTACATTTTATACACATTACTTTAGTTTTTTTTGTACATCCTTTATTCTTGCATCTCACAGAATTATTAATGTCCATCATTCTTGGAAGATGTTTGATTTTTTGTCTTTTATTATTAGGAGTGGACTCCATGCTCAAGTCATGTCTTTTGCGTTTACAAGTGCCTGTTTCTTCATCACTAGAATCAGTCAGTTGAGATGGCCTCAGCAATTGTTCTGAAATTATGGTTTTAAAGTCTAAAAATTGCATAGACTTACCACCCATATTAGCTTTTTTATCCTGTCTCATCAAAATCCATGCATTGACAACACTGAGATCAAAGAAATGAAGGATTGTTTTGACCGTCCATTTCTTTGTGCGTGTCCTAATGCGATAGTAGCTAATCATCCTATCAATCAGATCAATTCCACCCATGTTGGCATTATACTCTTTTATTATTACTGGTCTTGGAACTTCTATGTATTTTCTGTCCTTTTTTGACCAACGTTTACAATTATCTTGTGGTTCTACTCCAAGTTTGGATGAGCATAACAATACAGCCTTTTTATCATACCATTTTACGATACATATTTCATCATCCTGACGGACTGACATATCAAATGAACCTCTTTCCAATTTTGACATTATCTTATCATTTGTAAGATGAACAGCATTTGGGACTCTTGATTTCATGATAGTGCCCGTACATGCAATCTCTCTTTTCCTTAATTCATCTATTAATGGAATAGAAGTAAAATATCTGTCAAAAAAAAGATGTGTTCCTCTGGCTACTGTCTCTATTAACCTCATTACAGCTGCTCCACCAACACCGAAGCTCTTGGCCTTTTCAGATGAAAATAATGTATTTTTTCCTTGGTAGACTTCAAAATCTAACACTAAACCACTTGGTGCTGCCAAAACGAAATTCTTTAATCCTTCTGGATTCGGCTTCCCTGGTACATATTGTTTTACAGCACAAACACCTGTAAATGGTATCATCTGCTCATCTATAGCAAGATTCTTACTACGAGGAAGTGTAAGGCAACCTTTTCTTACACGATCCATAATTGGTCTTACTTTCCAGAGTTTATCTTTCTGTTTTTGTTCATCTGTAACTTGAGCATCATCAAGTACTTTCAAATGATTTCTAATTTGAAAATATTTGTTTCTAGTTATCGCGTTAGCAATAGCTGGAACACGTGTAGTTTTTTGCCAATACATTCGAACTCTTGGATAACCTAAACATGACATCAGCAGGGTTGCTCCTAAATATGCTTTCATGTCGTTTAAACAAATATTTAAAACATTACCTGTTTCTTTATGAAACTTCATCTTCGTGTATTTGCACATTTCCATTAAAAACTTATCATCCCAAAAGAGGGAAATATATTCCTGCGGTGTCCAGTTCTGCCTATCAGCTGCTGATTCATTACTCTCCCAATTGACATCTTCTAGGCAATTGAATCTGTAACATGCAAAATAAAATAAATAATGTAATAGAATATTTTACTGCAACAAAAATGTTTAATTATAACTATTTAAATATGGCATTTACTTTTCAATTTTCTTCCAAAATTGGCGCCTATTTGTTTCAGTTTTTGCCTGTGCTTCTTGCTCAGAAGTTTCTTTTGCATCACTATTAGAAGGCTCATCATTCTCACTTGAACTGCTCTCATCTAATATTTCATTAGATATTAAAATATTATGCTCTTGGAGGTTTTCTTTTTCATCATCTTCATCACTAATGTCGATGTCCGACACATCACCATTCATTATGGCTTCCAAATTCAAATTTTCTGCATCTTTTTCAGCATCTAAATACCGTCGATTTCCAAAAATCTCTAATACAAATAAAACAAAAGTGTACAACTATATTAAAAACCACAAATTATTTTTAAATTATTAAATGTAGAATTTGTATTTAAAATTTAAGTTTTTATCTATTGAATAAAAATTAAAACAGTAAAATATTAATTTTATTTCCATACACACTTAGAAATTCATACAACTAACTAGTTAACGATTATTATTAAAAACGTAAAACTAAATAATTTAGAGTTTACTGTAACAAAAGAATATAATATGTAAGCTAACTTATTATAGAATGTACCTGAATTACTGAAATCATAACTATATGTTTGCATTTAATTTGTAAAATTTAGGCCCATTATGAATAATTTTTATAAAAACATACCCTTTTTAAAACATTTTTATAAATGCTTAATTAGCACAGGAAAGCCTACTAACTGAATTAACAATCAACTTTTATTTTTTTTGCATATTATGACGTTAGTTCAAAATTAAAAATATTGTTCTTCCGTATACCAAAAATTAGTGAGTACAATGTAATCAACTGACTAAGACCCACTGTCCAATAGAATGGACATGGATGGAAACATAGCTATTGTCTAAATATTATTCATGCAAATACTGAAAAAACAACATAAATTTATCATTTTAACATTTAATATCAAATATCAGTTATTTTAGTATCAAAATACTTTAGTAAAATATGAGAAAAATGATCTAAAACAGCGCACTTACCTTCAACTGTCCTCCTTCTATTGGCAGCCATTTTCGAACGCTAATTTAAGAAATATTCCACTTCTTTATAGATGTTTGGCTGTATAGATGGCAGCACCAGACAGTCCAATATCATGGACATTGGGACTTTAGGACTTGAAACTGTAATTATTTTTATGACATGGGAAATACAAATGTCCATTAGAATGGACGCTGGGTCTCAGGAGGAAATACAAAACATACAAAAACATACAGTACGATAAAATTGACAAGTACACTAGTCGTTAACATTTAAGATGGTCATGGGCCTTTTACAATTACTGTCATTAAAATTATAGTCATAAGTACGAATTACTGGATTTTCAATATTGGGCAGATTTGCATAGAATTTGCGGGCAAGCCGGCAGTAAAATTTACAAATTTCCTCGACTTTAAGCTCCTCATGTATCTTGCTGTTACGAATATACCAAGGAGCATTGGTTATCTGTCTGAGTATAAGATTCTGCACTCTTTGCAGTCTTTTTCTGGAGCTTTTGCATGAGTAAGTCCACACAGGGCAAGCATAACATAAGATGGGACGCAACAAGGTTTTGTAAATGAGCAACTTGTTGTCTATGGAAAGTACACTGTTTCGAGCAATTAAGAGGTGTAGTGTGATTTTAGCAACTCGAAACTTTTGAATAATAGATGTGATGTGTGGGGTCCATGTCAGAGTAACGCCCTCTTTGGGAATAGTATAAAATATGAAAGCTTTCGGAATTTTCTTTTTAATGTATTACAAGTTGCGAAGTTTCCGTAACTGAAACAATCGGACGAATACATTCCAATCTAATTTCCAATAACTAACTAATTTAGCTGTAGTTAACGGGGATTCTATCACTCTACTTTCACAAATGCCAAAAGTCACTCATGAAACACGCGGATCGATTATAAGGGACGTCACTGTATAAAACGACTTTTGTGGTTATTTGGTACACTTCTCTGTCTATCTCTCTTAACTTCAAATTTTCTCGCTACTTAAATTGATTTGCATTCTAGCAAAGGTTGATAGAAGAAACAGAACATAATTAACATAAGATAAACGCTCGACTTTAAATAAATCTTATAAAGCTATATATAAAGTTTTATTCTTTGTTCATAATAAAGACTAATAACATAAGTTCATATATTTAATTCAGAGACTAAATATGTAAGCTGTGTTTATGTTCTGACATGTTTTAAATATTGTCACTTTAATGCAAACACTACTGAATATACCAAGCGAATATGTAGTTGGGAAAGCTGCGATAACTTGCCAGTAAGTGGCCCCTTGAAACTCGCATGCAGTGATAGTTAATTTTGATAAATTTTAGTCGTAATAGGGGACGTAGCTTCTAATGTAAATTTAATTCAATTGTATTCAATTAAAAGCAAAATAAAGTATAGATTTGTAATAAGAGCAAAGAAGAAAATTCGTCTAAATAAACAAAATGCACATAAATTCAGTTATTCACAATTTATTATGTGTAATTTAGATTACTTTAATTATTTACACAATGAAGAAACTATAAATATTTCATACTGACAGGTATTATGTTATATTACATGAAACTATGCATGAATCATGGAATCAAAGTAATCTGTATCCTTTATTATTCATTAGATTTTCCTCACCTCCCCTGTACCAAAGTAAATTTATGAGGCTACCGCAGCGGTAAACGTTTTCCCAATGGTGTAATAGTTCTATTATGTCAGCCACAGCTAGTTGTGAACAGAAACTCTCGTCTAGAACATGTTTCTGATCATCTTGGTCAATATTTAATACCTTGTTATGGCATCATCATCATTATGTTACATGGAATGCAATGATGGGTAATAAATATATTTACGAACAGAGCTTTCTTAGTTTCTTCGTTAGTTTACATATGCACACAAGTAATTATGTACTAAATGATTTTTTACATGTAAGGTAAATCTCCGTACTTACTTAGGCTAAAGTTATTCTGAATTAAGTATTTCTTCTAAATAAACTATGGTAAATATTTTCGAAAACTTGAGCCAGAAATAAATTTTCATAGCAGAGTTGAACAAAAGCACGTTTTGTGATACATTTCCGTATTCATATTACAGTAAGTTTATATATTTATGCTAAACAAATAAGTAAAACAGTTTCTTCAGAACAATTTTAGCTGTATTTTAGTTTTTTGCTAAAATTTAACGTGATTTATTAGGCCAGGTTATGTAAAAAATCGAATGCACCATAAAGAATGGAAGTTGCTCACTTTTACAAACGTATGTATTGATAATAATCAGCGCTTGATTTTCATAGAGGCAAACGAGGCACGAGTATTGAGACTTCACTTTCAAATAGGCTCTCGAAACAACTCTAGTATTTAAAATACGTAAAATATGATACATACACATATACATACATACGTACATATAGATATATAAATGTACAGATATATATTATGCACACAAACATATAGATATATAATAAACAGATTAATAAACATAACCAGATATAGATAACATTTAAATAAGAAATGGTGATTAGCAAGCTACCAAAAAGAACACAAAGTGAAGTTCAAAGCAAAATTGAAAATAATCAATAAAATAACATATAATTATAATAATACAATAACGTAACAAATATCTGAAAATTCTTTGATCTTTTCCGAAGAGCAGCCGAAAATATTTCAAGAAATTCACGTTTCAGAATTATATCTGGATTGTTATAAATGCGCCCAAAATATGTTTATACTTCGGTGATAATTATATGTGAATAAACGTTATATTAATATATTCTCGTTTACTTGATTTTGTTGAAATTACTTCTGGAAGAACTAACTTTCATTTCCTTCAATTTTGAATTAAAAAATTTAATTGCTTTTAATTTGCAATGTGAATTAAGAGTTTCGCAATTTTTTAGGGTCAATATTTATTCGAAAAATGTTAGCTCAGACAATTGCTTTCAATCTGTCCAATTATTTTTCTAGTTTCTAACTGCGAGGTCTTTTATTTTATTATGTTAAATTTTATGCAATATTATTAATTTAGGGTCACGTTGGAGCAAAGTAAATCTTGATGATTAATTAAAAATGACAAAATTAAATTTTAATAGAATTTTATGTTAATAATTAAAAAATTAATTATCTTGCATTTTTATTTCAAACTACATTAAATTTGTCTATTCCTACTCATATTTTTAATTATTTATTAATTTGTTTTTATAACCATCCAGAAAAAATTCAGAAAAGTGGCTTTGTT
>KK117931.1:791393-805587 GCA_000611955.2 Stegodyphus mimosarum
TTTTTAGAATATCAATTATTTGCTATAATTTTATAATATAATAATTTTGATTTATTTAATTAAGATCTTTTGTTCTTGTTTCATTTTCGATTTTGCTCTTCTTGTTAGCTTGTTAACCATCATTTCTGATTTAATTGTTATTTTGTTATTATTTAATTGATTTCACAGCATTACGAATTAGATGCTATATATATATATATATTGTTATGAAATGTGCAGCTGCGGTGATATAGCTTTCCAGCAAGGCGGTTTTAGGGTTGCACGAAAATGACAAAGGAAGGCAGGGTTGCCCTGTTTGGCGCGAAATCGCCCAATTGGAGACATTTGGCGTCAAAATTGGCGGTGTGCCGTAGACGGATGGAGAACATTCTAGAACGAATTCTTACGGGTTTGGCCCAGAATGTCCTCGAAGGCAGGCCAAAAGCTATATAAATCCTGCTCGTACGCGGAGTAGCAATCTAGTGTAGAGTGTATCGTGAGTTGGTGCATCGAGAGTGTGCATCATTGAGGCTATCGAGAGCATCATGAGTTGTAGCGTGGATAGTCTCGAGAGTACTTTGATTTCCGAGAATGACGACTTTAAAGGGGTTTTTGGAGCTGTCCTGAGTAATACTGGGTAATACGTTTTGTTTTCTTACTTCATCAAGTGTTGTTGTTAATCGCTCTAATCCACGAACCCTTAAGGAACGCAACAATATGCTTATATATTGTCCTCTTAAAGTTAAGGAACAACATTTATTTTATGTTAAATTTGAGAATGAAGCAACATAGAAATAATAAATTTACAGGACATGTTCAATAAACAGTTTTTTAATGAATGCGGCATAGAATTCTTCTGAAGTTACACACAAACATGAATTACAACAAAAAATTTCACTCTTGACAGAAAATCCCAGTCTTGGAGGAACAGTATATCACAGTTTTTTTAGGACAAATGGGCTGGTAACTTTACATAAATGGGTTCTAATAAGGAATGTGCCCACCTTTAGCTGCAATACATTGCCGGCAGCGACGTTTCATGCTGTCAATTACGTTGTCGGTCAGTGAAATGGGAAACAACGACCAGACACGGAGTAATCCTTGTTAGTTTCTCTAACGACCTTGGAGGAGGTCTTAAAGCAGCAACCTGTCTCCCAAGGTAGTCCCAAAGATGCTTCATCGGATTCATGTCTGGGGATTGAGCTGACCGTTCCATCCGCTCCATACCGTAACCCTCAAGATATTCTTTAGCATCCCGAGATCTGCCCGGTCGCGCATTGTTTTCCGGCAGAAGGAATCCAGGACCAATAGGGACATATTTTTCAAGGATCTCTTCTCGATATGTCACACCGGTCAGAGTTCCTCCATAGAACACATGCAGGTCAGTGTGACCATCGAGAGAGATCACAATCCAAACCATTATTCTACCAACTCTGTAACTGTGTCATTCCACAACATGAGATTGGTTGCATCTGGTGCGTTGTTCCCTCCAGATCAGCTAACGACCTGAATTACTCTCCAGTGTGAACCTGGACGCGTCTATGAAGAAAATACATACAGAATGGTTTTCTCTGTAAACGATTATCCATATCTTTAAAATAATAAACCGTGGATTATTTAACAATGAGTAAATAATTCATTTTAACAGAACTTGATGAATATGTAAGCGAAAAAAATATTTTATATCGACTATAACAATTTTATACAAATGGCTTTCAAGACAGGGATTCTTAAAGTATCACTATGATATTCAAGGAAAGAGTTTCAGAAATTGTGAACTTTTACAATTACTTCTCGAAAAAATTTTGGACAATCTTTATAACATTTTCAGAATAAAATGAAACTGCTAACTTTTAAAATCAGCCTGGAAATTTCAATAGAACTTTAATTTACTTTCATTGGTCAAAATGCAACATCCATTCTTTTTTCAAAACTTATATTTGCTTAATTTTGCTAATGCTCTGATGCTCTGAAAAGGCTTTTTGTGTCGCCAAGCCTTTTTCTCTTTGAAAGGCAGAATATTTGAAAGATAAAATTTGAAAGAAAAATAAAATCTTTAATTTAGAAATATACCTTTTAATTTGCCTTCTTCCCTTTCCTGTCTTAAAAATACTAACATATGAATGTAAAGTGAATCATCTGAGTATTAGTCTGCATTACGCCCTAACGTAGGAATATCATTGCAGCTATTTTTTATCCAATCGCAGCTCAAAATGTAGACAAAACAACAAAGTCTATAAATACGGCTTCTACTCTTTGGGCAGCCTTTTCTCAGCTTAGACTGCTAGTCAGCTCACACTGCTAGTCAAGCATAGTTTGCTGCCCCGCTTCGTCTTTTGTCTAAAAAGACGTAAACTGCATAAATCGAGGGGTCCATGGTGCATCCATAAATCATAATGCATGAATCTATTTATGTGTAGCAAGGTTTCCTGTATTACGAAAATAAAACTACGCTGAATCAATGGCCACATCTGAAAAGTTTTCCTTCTTCGTTATGTCCGTGTGTCCGCGTAGCTGTATCTTCTATTCCTTAAGATATCTTCAGAATTTATATTACGTCTAAAGTAGAATTATTACATACATATGTATTTGCTACTGACATTCTACAATTTTTAGGAATGTTTTTAACAATATGAAGCAGATATAGCTTAAAAGTGTTCAGCTAATCACCTAGCAAAACACAAATTTCATTTTAACTTTTAATGCATTTGTAGTGTAGAGTTGTAGCTTTGTAGTGTGTTTTTATTTATTTGCTTGTTTATCTGATGCATTTTTACTGTAATATATATTGTGTACTCTGTTTCAACTTAAAGTTCAGCCATTTATTGTACGCTTATAAATAATCATTCCTTGCATCATTGTATAACACAGTCAGACTCAGACAACGTTGTACACATTTTCTTAACATGCACTAAATTGCATTTTTTTGTTTTAATTAATAGTTTTTAATATTTTTTTCTCAAGTTTTCAAATTTAAATGGATAAGCTGTCTATTTTGTTATATAATTTAAACTAATTACAACTACTAAACTAACTACACATCCACACTTATATATATTGTAATATTTTTTTATTTAACAACTGATTATATTTTAACAATAACATTTTATAATTTTTATTACTTATTATTGATACTGGAGTGGCAACGCCATATTTGTTTTGTGCAACCGTTGCTGAGCAACTAGAGAAATGTTTTAAAAAATATTGTTAGTTCTGAAAGTTTTAGGAGTAGTTGATGTATTAAAAATTGATAGAGGAAGAAACTGGAATGTAAAAGCTGGAGTGTAAAACAGTAACATTTAGAAATTGTATTTAAATTATTTATCTTCGTGAATTGAGAATAAAGTTTATGATTTACTAAGAAGTTCATCTGTTATTTCGATAAAAACTGCCAAATACGTTACAATATTTATATATATATATATATATGTGTGTGTAATAATTTCGGGAAACATCGAAGGGGAATCAGCTTGCAGTCGTCGTAGCCCATGAATTTTGATTCGCAGTCAACATCGGTGCTTTTAACAGCTTTCAATAGTCGACTGGAAAGATGGAAGAAGCTATTCACACAATGCAAGTTCAGCTAATTACCATTTTTATTTCTAGACACATTAGAAATCATTCTTTGTAGGCAGTATACTTTTTGATCATAAACAGTTACAATAATTTCTCATATACACAGATTAACGGGGTCGACATCATTTTAGACGGGAAAGCTGAGCGAGGAGATATTAGCAAGGTAAGCTAGCAGAAGAACAATGACGTAGTCACCTCGCCAGAGTATTTATACCAGAGTAGGTGCGATTCTAGGGACAAGCTATGTATGGTTACTATTCTTGTTGGTTTGCACTTTTCAAGCAGCGTTACGTACCGTAGGAAAATATCGAATTCGGGAGAACAGGTGAATTTAGGGGAGATCACCAAATTTAGAATGTTAACTTTAAGGTCGCTAATTAGTTTTTAAAGCAGCTATCGTATTTTCATATATCTTCCATATATATGTATAAATACATATCTAGAAAGAGAAAAAGAAATAGATTTAAATATAGCAATGTAGAAGCATTACCACTATCATAGATTACCAGTATTCAGCGGACTTAATTATTTAGCCACTAGTGGTAAAATGTTAAGTTACAAATATTTCGCTTTAAACACACATAAATCAAGTACAAATAATAACATGACTTTCTAACTTAAGAGATATATTTTTTAAAGCAAATGTCATTTCATAAGTAGTAGGCAAATAGCCTAATGTGCGTTACTGTAATTAACTAAAGAAAAGCCACTTCAGAGGCAGGGAGCAAATAAAATGGAAAAATGCAGAACGAACGTGTTTTATGCTGTAGTTTAAATACTCCATATTTTACTTGGAAAGTAATTAAACAGTAAAACACATAAAATGAGATATGATCTGACAACATCTCATAAAAGACGATACGTTCCCACTCGGAAAATTCAATTTCTGAAGTGAAGTGATTATTAGAGCTAATGTATAAAAACTTTTCTCAGAGGAAAGCAGAAGCTAAACGTAGTATTTGTTTCTAAATGTTGCCTAATAAAGTAAAATCTCTGATATTTACGATAGGATTCTAATATGAAAATTCTGATAGTAATAGATTAGCAATGTTCAGGTTAATTCAACAATAATCACTAATCATTATACAAATTAAGTATTGTTTAAATTTATGTATTTGCATTTTAAAATTTTATTTTAGTTTTATTAGTCCAAAGAGGCTTCATCCCTGAAGGACTATTGTTTTCATTTTTCGATTTTGCGTTCAATCATTCTGAATGTCCGTTTCACTTTTCAAATTGTTGCCAAGAAATATTATTGCCCTGTATTATATTTAAAGAAATTAAATAATGAAGAATCTGCATAAATGTATGTATGTTTCTTGCATTGTGATAAAACAACGGTACCTAGAGCCATCAAATTTTGAATGACGTAATCCTACTACGAATATGGGCATCTGGAAGCCCAGATTTGAAATTGGAATTGTTTTGTTATCGATTTAACTTTTTCTAAAACGTTAACGAATTTTTGAGTAACAAACTCAAGGATTCCAAAGCGAGAAATGGCAACGTTGTATAGAAAAGAGCATTTTTATCTCCAGCCTGTGAGATTGTGTATCGAAAATTCTAAAGATATATCGAATTTAAAATTATTTTGCGATAATTCTCTTGAATTGAATTTTATGGTTTAAGTGCGAAGAACATGATATTTAATAAGTAAAGGTAACTCACAAAATATTAACAAACGCGGCCTTACACGTTATTTAAAATTTGAAACTTTTCAGATTTTTTTCTTTGTGCTTTTATTTATTTGTTTTTAAATTTTGGCTTTTAATGATTTTTCTAACACAAAGTGTTTGTTTTTTAATACATTTTTTTACGTATTTTATTGCATATTTTGTTTTACCTTAAATTTCAGCAAATTGTTGTATATATGTAAATATTCTTACCTTGTAATATTATTTTTAGATGTTTTAATTCTGAGTCAACGGACCTCTAAATTGTAAGGATAGCTCAAGTAAAATAAGATGTGCAAGCACAAAACTTCTTAGTTATACGTTTTCTTTCAAAACTAGCATCTCATTGCCAATCTGGTTGTATTCTGAAATTCCTAAGTAAACCGTTACCAGAGCCCTAAAAGAAATTTTTCTTGAAATTTCCTGTTATGCAACTGAGGTTCTGAGCCGCTGTCGCTTATACGTTTTCTTTACACCTAATGGCTGGTACTTGTCTGTTCAGTATTGGCCTCTTCTAAGGACAGACGAGGTTGTCATTTTATTGCGGAGGTAACTAATTGGCACCCACCGTTGTCTCCTACGAAGGGGCAGACATTTACAATCATGCCTTTTCCGGGATTCCAACCGGGAGCCTTCACCACGCCACTTACCCTGCTAGGTTCCCCTTACCACTATGCTGTCTTGACAACCAACGAATACAGCTTTGAATTTTGTTTTACGACCGATTTTGGAAATCAGCTTTATCCCTCCCTTCATGAAGAGAATTTGACGTTATTTATGTTTTATTCCTTAGGATTTATGTTCCTTAGGACTCCTTAGGATTTATGTAGCTTTTATACATTTATAGAGAAAAAATTCCCCTATTCGTCTGGCCTTGTTATATGTGATTTCCAGGAATCTGTTGCACGTAACAATAAGCAGTCGATGGAAAAATTCTTGAATTCGTGTCTCCAACAATTATTGGCATCACATTTCACTACTTTTGCATACAGTACACTGATATTACGAATTTTTAGAATATCATACTCTAGTCTCTGTATTTTCGAAAGGATTTAGAATATATTTTTACTGCTGAAATTTATGTGTCGATTTTTATATGAGTTTAGGATGATAAATCAACAACGGAATCACAAAAATAAATAATTAAAAAACGATGAGTGATCTGTAGAGTTAGAATTAATCGAGAACAAACTTTTTAATTTTAACACGCATTAATCAAACTTCTAAATATTAATGTCAGACTAGGAATTTTCCATATTTTTTGAAAAGCTTTCTCTGCCATAGGAAATTTACGTAAATGGAATCACCCTTTCTTTCACAATTACCATCGTCACTACAGCCACTTGGATAATATCACCTTTAGTTCCGCTTATACTATTGCTGAAAAACACATTTTAACAAACGTTTCTGATCTATTTTTCTAATAGATAGTCGAGCAGATTTCATAGGGATATTAAATTAAACTCTTACACAGATTTTTAATTTTGGCTAAATCTGTACAGCAAAAGCTTAAGATTATACTCGTGTTTTCTTACCTTTGGAACTTCACGGTGTTTAATTATTTCTAAGGTATAAAAGTACACATTAGTGGTTTTTAAATCTCACTATTTTCGTTCTCCGTTTCGGTTAATCAGCGTCAGGAAAAGCGAATTTTTTGTGCTGTTTGTGCATATAAAATACATTTTACGAAAAGAATTAGCCAACTTTAACGTATTTAAAGTCTTTACAATGTTACATTTTTTTTTCTATAAAAGTTTTTGTTATTGCTGCTGAATTATTAGAAAAGTATGACTTAAGGCTGAGCTACCTCAGCTTATCAAGCAAAATTTCTCGGTATAAGCGTTCAGAAACAATTTTTCGAACCGAAGTTGGGAGTAATAACTATCCAGCGTAATCCGCTAGACACTTTTTTATTATTTTGAAGCAGTTATGAGAATCATAACCGGCGAAATTAGGTCCCCGGCAGCAGATCTATTCATGGTGCCACATTAGGGAGCATCTCCCGTCACCTCCGCCGAACTTCATCAATCTCACATTTTTCTTTACCCCTCCGAGCAGATTTTTCTTTCTTTTCTTTTCTTCTTTCTTGCTTCCTCCATCACTATCAGACTATTTTACGTCTTTTATGTCAGAACTAACCCCGCAGCAAGTGCAAGATCGAAATCACAGATTCAAATGGGACAGAGTCCCCTTCCATTTTTTTTGTTCTTTTGTTATTATTTTATCCATTTTTTAGACTTGATGCGACACTGACTTCTTTTGGTTTTTTCTTTTTATTCTGTTTATTGTGCCACCCCTCGGGCATGCGCAGTGGCATGAAGCGAAATGCTGTTTCTCTCTCCCCTCCCTGCAGATTTTGTCATCTGCAAGGATGGAAAACTTCTGTTCTGTATCATATTTATTTGTTAATGTTCTTTTCTTTTTCTCGTCTTATTTTCTTCACCTGAATTCTCAAGTTTATTGCAGAGTCTCTTCCAGTTGGAAAGACAACAGACGGAGGTCTTAAAGGAAATATTACGAAGTCTTGCACGGAACGCGAGAGTTTAGTTACCTGTTTCTTCAGGTGGCATATGTAGCGTTTTCATTTCTTATTTTTCATCTTTGTGTATCATTACTTTTTTCCGGGGAAGCGAGATGAGAACATGATTACTATGGTTAGATATTCGTGCATTACTCATGCTCCAGTAAATGTTTAAAAAAATGGGTGAGTATTTCTAAACTGAAGTGTGCACCCTTGGGTGCAAACCTAGAAAAATTCCACAATGCTCTGGAAATGTACTTCATTTCTTACCAAATGAAACATTATCGTTCAAACTTTAAATGAAAATTTAATTTTCAAAAATATTCGTTAATTATTATTCCACTTCCATTAATACTATATCGCAAAATGGTTGAATTTCCTTAGATGCAGTTTATTCAACTCGGTATTTCTTGAATGTACAATTCATTATTGCTTTGTTTCACTCTGTTCCAAGTGTGCTACACAGTATTCAAGTTAGCATATTGATTGTCAAATGAGACATACATCGTTTTGAGAATTTCTATCTCATTATGAGTTCATCATAAACGGATACAGTTTTGCCAAATTATTATGAACTTTTTGAGGTTTCCTTAAATTAGAGCAATAAATGCCAGTTTTTAAATATTTTAAAATTAGAAAAAGCAGCAAATTGATATTTGGTGCAGATTTTAATCAAATTTCTCTCGACTTCGAAGGCGATCAGGCACAGGTCCCTCTTCTTCAGCTGCAAAAAAAATTCTGCAAAATAATTATTAGATTTCTTTTCTGAAGAAAAAGAAAGACGTGTGCCTGATCGTCATAAGTCAGGTGAACAGAAAGACCTTGAAACATTACTGATATATGTAACAGCTATTACAGGAAAGGTAAATAATTATGATAGATCAAGAAGAAATCAGAGACATTATGCGATTTTCCTTAGCACCAATAAAATACAGAAACTTACCAAAACTTCTAGGAGCAAAAGCCTTTGAACGAATAGCTCAACAGCAGAAAATAAATTAATTAATCTGATGTGATAAGCCTGAACTAACTACAGACTACAATGCAATGTGATGACTTTAAATTTAAATCAACTGGAGATATGGAACTGGATTTGGCGATGAGGAAGGATTTAGTGTAACACTTTGAAAATATATACCATACTTTTTATCGTCATCAGGATTATTTTGAAGCAGGAGATGTAAAAAATGTCCAATGCCCTCAACATGCCTACAACCTGGACCTCTCGAATATGCGCCAAGTATGCTACCATTAAAACACTAAGGCATGCGGGAAGGAGGCTTTCAAATACCTTACATACTACCTCTTTTAAAGGACGAATGGAGATTAGGGGTCCCAAATGCCAAATACTGGTGGTGACGAATTATTGTCCACCACCTTTTTGGTTCGGGAGTCACTGTAGAGTCCTTAGAAATTTTTTAAGCAAGAAGACTTGAAAAATAAATGTGCAGTGCCCTCGCCGTAACTTGAACCCTGGACACTTGAATACGCGCTGAGCTACCTTTACACTTCAAAGACATGCTAGAAGTTGGGAGAAATTACCTTATAACCTTATGAAGGAAAACTATATTTTGCATTAAGGTTCTCTCAGAGCTGACGAGGAATATCTACCTAAGAGTAAGAATACTAATTAATATAAAATGGCTAATCATAAAACCAGATACTAAGCAACCAAATTTTTACTTTTTTTTTGCATTTTTTAAAAATTTTATTTTTATTCTCTAGACTGAAAACATAAGCTTGTTAATAATTTGTATCTCAAGCATTTCGAATTACAGTGCTCCTCTCATTGCCAGCTGAATTGAAGTAACTGTTGCATGGGATTGGTTGGTTATTTAAATATGGGAAAGCGCATGATAGCTACCTGCCTAAGATGAGGGATGCTTTCAGGGAGGAATTATTTAGGAAAACCTATCTTGTATTCACGTAACATATTGAGTAAGCACTAAAATGGAACACGCTATCAGCCTGCTCCGAACCAGGGAAAACTACCAGTATTCAACACACTTAATATTATTAAACATAGACTTTTTTGTCTTTTAAGTACCTTATTCTACGAAAATAGGGTATATTAATAATAATAACAACACGTTTCGACTATAACTCGTAACGTAGTGACCATAACTCGTACGAATGTTTTCTTTCGGTTAATAATACTTTTTCTAAGCAACATTGATTGGTGGGAAATGTAAATGAAAGCCATCGTCAACTGTGTTTCTAATGGAGTAAACAAAATTCAGTAATTAGTCAAATGTGTATCTTGATTTAATATATTTCGATTTGGCGAATGGGTAGAGAGATTTCGTAAGGTTACCGAGAAGTTTGTATTTTCTGAAGAAATTTCCGAATTTAATTATTAAATGTTTCAGTTTAATGAAATTATTCAAACTGATCACGAATATAATTGATACATTTCAGGATGTGCACCATTAACGGCATGACAGATGACAGAAGAATATAAAATTTCAATCCATACTCCGTAATAATATGGCTCGCAATAATGTGCAATGTTTTTTACATTTTTGTTTGGTTAGGATTATCTCTTCGTTTATTGTAAAATACCTTTTTTACAAATTTCGCTAAATGATTTCTGTCCCATTTTTCAAAATTCAGTAGTCATTATTTTATGTTTCGTTTTGCTCGATATGGTGCACAAAAAGATCTGTGACATGTCGAATTATAGTATATTGAAGTTAATACTAATTTCGACAAAGAGAAATTGCAAAACAAAATATTGTCACTCATCAGACTGCATCAGACCTCGACTTTGCAGAATCCGAATTGTATTCATGTGTACTTATGTAGATTTTCAGTGGTCCTAATTTGGTAGTTTTAAGCGCCTATTTACAAAACTGTTAACATGGAATATGGCTTTATTCACAATATAGTCACCTTTCTCCTGAATATAAAGTATTTGAATGTTTAAATTAAATAATATTAACTCAATCGACTTCATATGCTATGTTTTTCGCAAAACAACAGCATAAAGTCTCACCATTCATTCTCAGATAACTTAGGTGCTGCAAGAACATAATTTTGAGTATCTTATTCTCGTCCCAGAATTATTTAATTGTCATAATTGATTAAAAGGTAGGAGATAATATATGCAACACTTTCCAATGTGAGCACTGTGGTTTCTTACGGATAGAAATATTACAATCAAGTTTGAAGGATCATAAAATACTTACTGAAACATAAATACTCTAAATACTTAGTGATCATAACATACTTACTAAACTGTGGAAATATTTTTTCCATTTAATGCACTTTTTCCATTTAATGATTCATTTTCGGATACTTTAGGTATTGCAAGAGCATATTTTAGGTTATTGTCTTCTCCTACCAGAGATTTTTTTGGGGAGGCTATAACTGATTAAACTCGAGGTGGTAATGTAAACCACAAAAAAGAGAGTGAGCACTGTATTTTCCTTTGGACAGAATTACTTCAGTTCTGCCTGGATCATCACACTTTATTTATTGAATCTTAAAACCATTTTTCTATTCAATGCATCCCCATAATTAAAATATTTACCTAAGCATTATTTTATGTACTTAAAAAAAACGAAACTCCGCTAATTTAGGAATTATAGCTTCAGTTATTCCGATTAGATTTTCTATTGAATACTAAATGGATATAACCAGGAATCCAACAATGCATTGCAACATTTCATTTTATTGTATGATTGATGAATTGTAATATTGTTGCTCATCCTCATACTGCAGCTTAATTCAATTTAGTCTTATCACGCAGCGACCCAATTACTGACTCACAAAATCCGAATGACCATAACTCGTTTTCTTTCCTGAAAACGTCAGTACTTAATTTAATAGCACAGTTTGATTTTTCTTGTATCATTAGTTTCTCCAAGATTTTATTTCCTTTAACGGAATGTACAGACGATATAAATAATACGTTCTAACATGATATCATAGTATTAGAAAATCCGTGTCGTTTCCTTTTCTAGTCTCTCTAGGTATTATAAATATGTGCCGACATTGCTTGAAAAAATAGTTCTATAGGACATAATTTCAGAAGCATTACAGTGGACTCAGGTAAATGCTTCTACTTTTATTTAATTTATATAAAAATCGGTACTAAATCCGTTAATATTACCCTTATTAAAGATTTTGGCGAATGATTTTTACCGCATGGCTAGCAGTTTTATTTTCTATGCTATCTGAGAATACCCAATTTTTTGTGCCATTAGTAGAAATGTTGTTGAATTATAATATATATCCTCCTGTTATATAAAATATGGCTGAAGCTTTTTGTGAATATCTCTATCTTTTTAATTTCCTTTTGTTTCAATAGTGTTGTGTAGGCATATTGTTATTGGCACGTTTTTTGCTTTTTGAATCACTTTTGCGCTATTCTGAAAGGAATATTAAAAGGTTTTTTCCATAGTTTATATGTATATATATACACATGTATACTTAATTAAATTCTCATAAATCGGAACGAAAAATAATACAATGCGGTATTAAATATTTGAAGGTTCACCCTATTTACTCCGTGCTTCAATATAAACTAGTGAAACGCAAATTAAAGAAAATTACAAAATTTTAATCAAAAAATGTTCACTTCAAAGTGTAAAAAATAAAAAAAAAGAAAATTTATGCATAATAAAACTAAAAATACAAATATCTTTTTTACATCTTCTTTGTTTAGTGCTTCAAGCAGAACTTCTCAAGGGAAAAAATATTTTGAAGCCTTAAACCAAGCAGATTAATGAGTGCCGAAAGCGTAATTCTTTCCACTAAATTCCCTGAGATTTTAAACCGCTTTGAATTCATCAAACTTTCTTTTCAAACAGTATTTATTTTAAAAGTGTCATAAAATTTAATTCTTTTCTCTACATGCCTTCGCACTGATAACGTACATAAAATTATATACAATTGCAAAAAAATATTCTAAAACGGCCTAAAAAGGACAACGATGAACTAAATACAATACAAAAATAAAAATAATTTTGTTTACAGAATTTATAAGATCTAGCTTTTTTGGGAAACGAAAACTAAGCTAGATCCTACTAATGCACCTGGCGAATTCTGCATTGGCGTGAAGTAATACCAGCACAAAGAAGCGAAAAATAACCCTTTAATAAGTCTAAGGAAGACCAGAAGGGCACGCACTTCGCTCTTTACAATAACACCGACTACTTGTGGTGGAACTTAAACGTTACACAAATCAATTCAAGTCTAAAAAAATAGTCCTGGATCGGGACGTTAAAATATGGCTAACTTAGGTTGACTCACAAGCCTAAAACGATTGGCAAGTATTTGAAATGGTCAAAGGATGTAACAGCAGCGTCAGAAATGAAAAGTAGGCTGGCTAGCTCGCTCTGAATAAACTCAGAGATTCACCCGTTTAAATACTCACTTCTCTTAACTTTAAATTTACATCGTGGCATGGAAATGTGAGGGGAAGTTGAGGAGTTCAGGAAAGATAACAAAAATTTGAATAAGATGTTAATTTTAGCAAAGGAAACCCTACAAATTTATGTATCAATTTAATTCCAAAATTGAAAATTCGACAGTCTTTATATACATATCCTAATACTAGGGCTTTCTCATTTAAGGGAAGGTAGGTATAAATTTTTTTTGCGAAATTCAAAAGAAGGAAAGAAAAGAAAAGGAAAAAACATTCCAAATGAAAAATAAAATTGTAATTTTTGAAGCGTGCAACAGTAATTACAGTATAAGTAATGAACCCCTGTTCGTGATTTAAACGTTGTTGTGTGAGTGTTTCTGTTAATCATTTAATGCCCTATATTTCTCGTACACTTAAAAGAATTTGTTTACCTACTTTTTACTTCCTTGCACGAAGTAAAAAGGAAGTATCGTAATAACGAAATATTTCGAGTATCATATTTCAACGAAAATATCTATTTTGACCGCCATCTAATGCAATTTAACGAAATTTTTGAGTGACATTTGCACGTAAGAACAGAATGAAGGACCCGTTTCCCCCCAAAAAATTACAAAACTGATTTTAAAAGGATTCTGAAGAGATTTCTTCGTGGCGTCTGTGCGTACGTACGTATGTATGTATGTATCTCGCATAACTCAAAAACGAGCAGCCTCAGAATGTTGAAATATTGTATATAGGACTGCTATAACATCATGTAAACGTGCACCTCGCATTTTGGGTGCAATTGGGGGCATAATCGTTAATAGTTAGCTTAAGGAATAAAATTTTGGTATTTTCCTTGTGTATGGAATATTTAGACACATTGAACCTAGGACATATATATATATATATATATATATATATATTAACAAGTACGAATGCCAAAAGCCAATATTGTATAGACTGCTATAACATCATGTAAACGTGCACCTCGCATTTTGGGTGCAATTGGGGGCATAATCGTTAATAGTTAGCTTAAGGAATAAAATTTTGGTATTTTCCTTGTGTATGGAATATTTAGACACATTGAAGAAC
>KK117931.1:806578-823165 GCA_000611955.2 Stegodyphus mimosarum
GGGAAAAAAGAGAAGTAGAATTTAACAGTTGTCTTCAGGCAAGCGGGCTTTCGTGCCACTTTATTGAAAAGAAATTAGCCCATTTTTTTAGTTAAAGAGATAGACTGGCCGATTTATCACTGTTTTAAAAGAATATAATGTAACGGTGATAATTAGGTTCGAAGAGAACTAAAATTATTTTACATTTGTACATTAAATCATACAAATTGGCCATCAACTATTTACCTTCTAGTAATAGATTTAAGTAAACGTATCATTATCCTAATTATATGATTTAAAAAATAAAAGGGTAAATGCCAGCTTTTTTAAGCGCTGTTTGGATTGTATTGCTAGGTATTTGATTTTCATTGAGTACTTTAATTAAGTGGAGTAAATCTTCTTTAAGATTGTCGGCATTGTTGCAAATTCTTTTAATTCTGATTATTTGTGAATGAATAGTATTAATTATTATTTTTTTCGAGATATTGGACTTCCAGTTAGTAAGTTTTAAAGTAGGAAAGGCAAATTCACGACGTTTGTCGAATATTTTAATATGTTTAAAGTTATTAATTTGTAAGTCAAGGTAAACAATTTCGTCTTGTTGGCTATTAGTGATATTAAGCTTTAGGCTGGAAGGATAAATCTGTTTATTATTTAGTTTTCCATAATTATTAAAGGTAATAATGTCATCTACGTATCTAAAAATGTACTTAAAATACTGGTATTCATTTTTGTTAAGTGAACGTAGGAAATTAAATTCACATGAGAATAGGAATAGTCCACAAATGGAGCTTGAACTGTTACCTCCCATTGGAATTCCTTTTATTTGTTTAAAGAAAGTATTATTAAAGAGAATATAATTATTAAAAAGGATGCTTTTAAGATACAAGGTCCAACTGTCTTGAGTAATAAAATTTAAAATTTGTGGGAACAGTTTTGGAAGATCTTGCAAGCTGTTTAGAATATCCTCTAAGGGAAGTGTAGTATATAAATTTTCGAAATCATAGCACTGAATATTATGAATTTCTATTTCATTAATAGTGCTGATAATTTTTTCATTGTTAGTAATAATCCAGTTATAATGTAATCCTTGAAAATCGTATTCATTGATATATTTCATGATGAGTTTTAGTACTTGTGAAAATTTATAGTCGATTTCTTTTAAGTAGCTTTTAGTGCTGTTTGCTATAAACCTAAATTTAATTGGTGTTTTGTGGAACTTGGGTAAAGCATACAGATTAGTAAATCTATTATTAATTTTAATAGGATGAAGGTTCAGTCTTTTATGCAGAGCATTAAACTTATTTAATAGAATTTTGGAGCTGGTTTTAACTTTTTGATAAGTGCTAGAACTATTTAATTCTTGGTGCAAAAGATCATAATAGAATTTTTTTCAACAAATACTGAAGTTATTGCTGGCTTTATCAATTTTGGTGATTATAAAAATAGTTTGCAGTTTTTTAATTTGAGTGAGTAGAAGTTTTTTATAGTGTAATGCTGATAACTGGGGAAGTTTAATCAACGTATGCTCAAATGCTTTACTTATTGCCGTTTTCCATTCTAAAAAGGTAGTGGTGGGTAGGCTTGTGCGATTACTGATAGTTATGATAAATTTATTGAGATCGTTGTGGAATTGTTGCGTACAAAATTCTTTTCTCAGTGAGAATGTGGGACGGAATTTGGTTCCTAGTTGCATAACTTGACGTAGTTGTAGGTCCTGAACAATGCTTAAGTCTCCTGTGATGATGTGCTTGTGATATTGATCAACAAAGTTTCTAAATTCCGGTTGAAGACAGTTGCATTTGTTGTTGGAACTAACTTCATGGTGATTAATGACTAAAGAGCCTATTGTTTTTTCGTATTTGAAGCACGGTGTAACTTGTAAGTTAGTGTCAGGTAATAGGGATTGATATTTTTTGAAAATACTAGACATTTTTAGCTGATCATATAATGGATGTTTGAATTGTATTTTACAGAAGATTTTTTTCCGAAAAAAGTTACTATTACTGAGTTTAAAGTTGCAAAAATCAATGATTAAATCTTTGATAATCTCTGTTCCTATAAATTGTTTTTTAACTTTGTTAAGAAGTTTCCATAAGGTATTATTCTTCAAATTATGCATTAAATTAATAGTTTGTTTAACGAAAGATTCATGTGGAAAGAAGTTAGAAATTTTATGTAACATTATATCTATATCTTGAGCTGAAAAAAATTTTTTAATTTTATTTCCTCCTCTTTTTCCTCTGGAAGTTGGTTGGCTAAAAAATCTGAATTGTCCGTAGACAGAATTTTCCTTGATTTTATTAGTGGTATTGCTTAAATTGGAGTTAAGTCCATAAGGATAAAGTGCTCTTTTTTGCAGTATGTAAATGGATTCTTTGAAGAGTCTTAATTTATAGTCTGGTACTATTTCTAAGATCGTGATTTCGATATTTTCAAAGCTATGCATTTGAAAATGTTCTAAAATAGCTGTGTTTTGATTATGATCAGTTGAAAATTTATTGTTGCTCGCAAATTTTTTAATGTGTGATCTATGGTTGTTAATTCTTAAGTTAAGATAATTTTTTGTTTGACCTATGTACTGCAGAGAACATGTTTTACATGTTATTTGGTAGATACAATTGTAAGTTTTTCAAAGTGTTTGTTGTTTAAGAATTTTAGTTGGTGGAAGCATGGCATTTAACCTACAACATTTACAAAGCGAATTGCTTCATTTAATTATATTAATGTTTTTAATTTGAGCCGTAGTTTAAAAGTAAAGAGGGAGCTAGCCTGCTTTACAGTGTGGTTATAGGATAATTATCCTGGGTGAAAAGGAACTAAGAGATTTGGATGCTCTATTAGCTTTATTTGCTTTCCTTTTATGAAAAAATTGAAAAAATTGAAGAACATCTTAAGCGCTTACAGCTGCTTGAAGTAAAGCAAAATTTTTCCTTTAAAAAGTTAAAACTTGAACGATAGATTTAATGGTTTCGTAAAAACTGCGCCTCTAGCTGCAATTTTGTAATTCTATTATTAACAAGTACGAATGCCAAAAGCCATAGTACATCCCAAACCCTCTGAAATCCTATTCGAAGAAGCACGTTAGTGCCAAAATTACATATTAAATACAATTAAAACTTAAAATCCTAGGTAAAGATTTACATGAAAATATAACTCAAATAATGCTTAGCAAATTGTAATTTATGGGCAAAATTGGGAAAAGCTGAAGTTGTAATAAAAACAAAGTATACAATAATAAATAGTAATATCTCAGTGAGAGTTGCATAGTTGTTTCGTCAGGGGAAAAGAACCGTGCCCCTTTCGCTGAAATATTACTTCCACGCGTTTCAACTGACGACCAATTGAGACAATACCGCGTCGATTAATTGACTAAATTTTGAAATCTATTACATTTTTTAATACTAATCTAAATTGTCTCAATTAGACGCCCCTTTTCCCTACGCGTGGAAGAAAATTACTACAAAACAAAACAAAATAAGAATTAATTAGAATTAAAGAGTAAAAAGAGGCAACTGGGTAACAAATAATTTAAAAAAAATTTTTTTAAAAAAGCCTCAAGACCTCTACAATTTACAGAAAACTAAATTTATAAATAGTATTAGAGAAGATGAAACCACAAATCATAAATTATAATTTATAGTTAATTTCTGAAACACTATTAGTCCTATATTACAACCGAAGAAATCAAGAAAATCTAAAAAATGGGGGCCCTCTTGCTTAAAGTAACGAAGCTGCTAAATTGGAAGAAAGAAGTATTTAAAAACATATTGGACTTTGTGGAAAAAACGTACACTTTTGTGTAGAATGTTTTTGCAAAAAGATATACAAATTAAAAATTAAGACTCACCTTCTTGAAGTCTTGCCGAAAAGAAATAAAAACGTGTAGAATTTACAGAAAAGCAAAGCAATTCTACGGGGCTGTAAGTTTAGTTAAGAAATCTTTGCAATCCTAAACTTACAGGGGGAGGGGACGGAGTGAAGGCTTATTTCCGCCTAAAACTTTCTGGACGAATGAGAAGGTTACCCGTGGCCGGGGGGTGTCAACTTGAAAAGCTGGTTGTTAAAAAATGGCGTCCTTCTAATGAAGAACCAAGAGCTGGTGTAAATGTTTCAAAATGGCTAGAAATCGTATTTTTTTGTTAATAATTGGCCAAAAGATAGGGAAAAAAGAGAAGTAGAATTTAACAGTTGTCTTCAGGCAAGCGGGCTTTCGTGCCACTTTATTGAAAAGAAATTAGCCCATTTTTTTAGTTAAAGAGATAGACTGGCCGATTTATCACTGTTTTAAAAGAATATAATGTAACGGTGATAATTAGGTTCGAAGAGAACTAAAATTATTTTACATTTGTACATTGCAATCCTAAACTTACAGGGGGAGGGGACGGAGTGAAGGCTTATTTCCGCCTAAAACTTTCTTTACAAAACAGTATATTATACTTGAAACGCTTTTAAAGCTTTACATGTGAGTATAAAAAATAGCACAGCTCTCACATTAATTAACAAATTTCAGTAAAAATGACATCTTCTTAAACATATAAAAGGCAATTCTACACTGGTTTGTGTAAGCACGGCCAATTACTCCAGGGACAAATCCCATATGTCAACTGTCTAGACTTGTTTTTCTAAAGTCTTTCTAAGTTTTTAAGAGACTTTCTTCATTAAAGTACTCAATTATTTATCTATATAACCTTAAATCTCAATTTTTTTAATTTTACGTATAAAACGTAAGGCTTTCATATAAGGATTTGGTGTTTAAGCATTTGAAACGAAATTGTTTTGTAAACTGAACATTTTACGGTGAATACATTTTTATTCCATAAGCAAAATTAATGAAAATTTATCACGGTAAAATCTAAGTTCTTGGAGGCTATTGATTAATTTAATACAATAAGCTACACTTTGCTATTCATATAAATAGGATTTGTTAAGATAAGAATGTGCATTGTCCTAAAAATAATAAAATTAAGAAAAGAATAACAGAATAAAAAAAAATAATAAATTCCATACAATCTTTGTCGCATAAATGAAAAACTGGATAAGACAGACTCTGTCTGGCCTTAATATTTCCTTTGTGTTACGACGATATAAAGAAAGAACATCCTTAGAAATTTGGTTTTTATCTTAATTATAATTTGCTTCTAAATTGTAGTGATCAAAATAAACAGAACGAATGGATTTTCTTGATTACGATATGAGATGGGTTAATTGAAAATTTCTGAAATTAGATTACTTTATTAAAATAGAAATAAATCAGAGGCATGGTAATTGAAATTTGTGAAATTTTCATATGATGTGACAGAACTGAATCTGCGAATAGAAATTTTGATAAATAACTAACTAAATTTTGATAACTAAACTATACCAAGGAAAATGCAACTACTGTAAAAATAATTTTAAAAAAAATTCATTGGACAAAAGGCAGAAAGCAAACATGGGTAAAAGCTCTCCTTTAATTGATCAGAACGAAATCGTTCGCTGATTGAACTAAATGGGTTTTTTAAACAATTAACCGCTCACTAAAAATGGCCCTAATGAATGCGCTCGGAACAGGCGTGTATGGATCAAGAGTGGTGTGCAAAATTGAGGGAAAAGCAGAAAAAATTGAACAAGGAGTGGAATCGCTGAAATCAACTCAACCAAACCGCTAACTCAATGGACTGATTTCTTTTACCTGTACTTTTGAGATTCCTTGAACAAACCTTTTTACATAGAACAATAAAATTCTGGAATACAAAAATGCTAAAAGTTAAAAAATAAGGAAAACTAAACTCACTTTTTTAATGATTATTTTATTGCTATAATTGATATTTTGTTACTACTACAAAACACAGTTTATAAATAAATTTTTAAATTGGAGGCAGATTCCAACGAATAGGGAATTATCTGCTGATAATACCGGCATTTTCCTTTTTTTATCTAATTTAACAAAATGATACCAAATACTGCTCCAAGTTCTTCTGTTCGGTATGATCCACATTTTGTTCAGCAACCCTCAAACAATACATTAGATGGAAAAATTTATGTTTATAAATATATATACTAATTCTAAAGAAGATTAAAGAGAAATTCATAATTCTTTACTACAAAATGTTAGTAAAATTGTAGAGACATTAGGTTATTTCGAAGCAGGAGACATGAAAAATGAGCAACGCCTTCGCCGGGAATCGAACCACGGACCTCTCGGTTACGCGTCGAGCATGCAGACCACTACACCACGAAGGCATGCGAAGAAGGCGGGAGAAATACCTTATATACTCCCCTTTTTAAAGGGCGACTAGGGTTTTAGGGGACCTAGTCGCCAAATCCTGGGTGTGGAGAATCATCATCCACAACCCTTTTAGTTTGGTCGCCACTGTAGAGACATTAGGTTATTTAGTAGCAGGGGCCATGAAAAATGAGCAACGCCTTCGCCGGGAATCGAACCACGGACCTCTCGGTTACGCGTCGAGCATGCAGACCACTACACCACGAAGGCATGCGAAGAAGGCGGGAGAAATACCTTATAAAATAAGTAAATAAATAAAAATGTAATTCATTATTTAAGATAAATATTACAGAAATATTGTATAAAAATGATGATGCCAAACATATATAGCTGTACTATGACACAATATTCAAAGAATCGAAATGAGACTCACAGGAACAGCTCCGAGGAAGCTAAAAAGCAAATAATCAAGACTCCGCAGGGGCCAGATTCGAAAAAGCAATTAATTAACACCCCATTGGAATCGGTAGATCGGTAGCTAGTGCAGGAGCGTACGAATAATCACGACCCCTAAGGACCCAGATCTCCGACTAATGTCGGAGCGCCAGAGCGCTGACAGCTGGGAGTCCGAGAAGCTTGTTCCTATAATATACATACTTTCGGACTGCCAGATGGGAAGGAAAAAACGCCATCCATTTGCAAACAGGTGTTATCAGTTCTACTGAGATGTGTCGGTTTATCTAATGTTTTGTTTTTGAATACTAGATGGAACGCACGCAAGCCCAAAGCATATATTGTATATATATATATATATATATATGTAATACAAGTTTGCAAAGGCAGTCATTTTCTGAATTTCATCCAGCCATTCAATCCATGAGCTCTGTTGAACATCCATTAATACCTGAAATTGTGTATTGTCAAAAACTCCTGAGAATTGTCCCTTTAAAGGGGAAACAAATCGTTTTCCAGCGGGTGCCTGGCCATTGTGGCCTTTGGGGCAATGAAAAAGTCGACTTACTTGCAAAACGATGTGCCAGTTGACTAAAACATCCTAAGACAACCGTTTCTTATTGGGGGATTAAACTGTTTTTAATTTCTTACGAGATCTCCATATTCGTACAGCGTTAAAAAGTTGGAGAATGACAAGTCCTTCTCTTATAGCCGATAATCCAAAACATAATACAGTTGCGGCTTTCCGTCTATCTGCAGCACATGATTGCCTTACCGTCCGCCTGCACAGCACTGACATTTCAAGCGATCCTATTTGTCCACTTTGTAATTCTGGAGAAGAAATGGACAGGGACCGACCAACCTGCTTTCATGCGACTCTTTTCGTAGTCGAAGGGTCGAGGTAGTGGGAGGCAAGAGCGCTCCTTAGGCAATGATTTCGATCGTTTTGTTCCTCGTTCCATTGTTTGTAATCCTCTGTTTGTAAGATTTTAGTTCTTTGCAGCTTTTTGCCCAACACACATACACACTTAAAAATAGGTCAGAGACGTTTCCGGTAAAATAATAAACGAAAGACTGCTAATGTTTACATTAAAAGAATTAAATTATTAGTTATAATATATGAATCTGAAGTGCGTCATTTCGAAATTAACCTGCACCATGCTTTGTTATGTAATACTTCAGAGTGCAGATTTCATTTATCCAATCACAGATAAAAATTTCAAAAAAGAAAATAATTATATATCTCTAGCTACTGCTGAATGTATATTTAATGCTAGCTTTGCTTGCTGCTGCTAATGCCGAAAAGCTCCCTAAAGGAGAACGAAGAACACAAAACCGAAACTAGGAGAACTCTCAAATGTATGCATACCACCACTACAAAGAAGCCCAATTAAATGAAACCGAAAAATTAAAATATTTCTTCAAAGAGCAAAAGAAAAATTCTAGATATTTCAAATGTACTCAAAACTCATAAATAACTCATTTACAGAAAAATGCTAAACAGATATGTCACCAGGAATACGTTAAGAATGAACCGAAGCAAATTAAAGAACCCGTATAGAAATTCTCAAAATACCAACAGATGTTCAAAAATTACCACAAAAAATTTTCTGACAGTATGAAACAAAAATTCCATAAAAGCTGTTTAGGGAATGTGCACTGCTTTGAGAAAATGCAGTATTGAGCAACATCTGTACAAAAACGCTCAAAGCAAAAATGAAACACAGAAAACCGAATTTAAAAATCAAGACAGTACACTGATAAGAAACAAAAGTGCATGCACTGGAATTGTGAGATGCAGTCCTTAGCATAAACACAAGAAATTGCCAAAGAGACTATTAATCCTACAAAAACTAAATGTGAAAATTTCAAACAAGGAGGAAGTGTTTTAAAACTCAAAATTCCAAAATAAACTCAAAACCCAAAATATCCACAAATCTGTGCACTAAGCTCCAAGGAAAAATCCACACCGAAACCTGGCAGTGTCTCTACCCATACCTACAAGCAACAAGTCTTGTGAGTTTAAAGCGTTGTCAAAAACTAAAAATGCATACTAAATAAATATGCTAAATAAAAACTCAAAATACCAAATTCACAAAAAAGGTCTGATGTCTGAAGTCTCCTGTATAAGTATTCATTCTCATTTCACACCAACGATCTTATTCAGCACGAAACTCAAATACGAATTAGAATAAAAACTTAAATCTGGAACAAATTCAATCAAGAACTGATCGGGTAAAAAATCCTTGAAAACTAACAAAAATCAAATTCTTTACTCATCAGTGAGGAATTCATGATTATCGTTATGTAACTGGTTTATTAACTTAACTGGCTTATTTTATGACTGAGTATAGACCTAAATTTCTTCTACAGCATTAATGTTCTGAATCTGTTTCATAGGTGAAGATATTACGTTTTCCTTTTTGGCACTCTTCATGGGTAAACTAAGGTTTATCTTTTATACAATTTTAGGTTAGTAAGGCATACAAAGATCTAAATATTTCCTTCAATTCAGGTTATTGCATACACGGCCAAGTAAAATAATCTCTTCATTCAGACTTAATGTCAGTATTTCCCAACAAAAGCAATCGAACTTTTGCAGTGCTGCTTTATTTTATCTCTAAGTTAATATATGAAGCAGTTGGAGAAAAAAGAGTGTCGTATAATTACTTTACTAACTTCCAAAACTGTGGAAAGTATGTGAAAGATATCGTATTGCGAAAAATTATGGCCGTCATTCCCTTATACGCTGCACTGTAAACCAAAGACAGCCAAAGAAATAGTTATCCTATTCCTCATTACGTTTCTTTAATTATATCATACAGTGATTTCGATAGAATTTTAAACATTTTAGAAATTTCCAAGAATTAGAAAATAATAGTAATGAAAATTCTCAAATGGATGGGGTCTGTTTATCAAATGCTGATTGGCATCCTAAAATTTATGCAACAGTAATACTTTTCATTTTAACATCCGTATAACTGAAACTGAATTTAACCGTTAGAGCAATTTAAACAACAAAAAATTCCGAGGTTGGTAAAAAAGGGATTTGTGACGAATCACGTTAGGTTTGCTGATTAATGCAGGTCGCTTGGTGATTAAAGTAAGCTCAAATTATGTGAGAGAAAAAAACTCTCATGTGCAAAATAAAGAGGATTTGCATATTATGTTGAATTTCTGAAAACCTTATAAGTTATTTCTCCCGCCTTCTCAGCGTGGCTTCGTTGTGCACTGGTCAGCATACTCGGCGCTTATTCGAGAGGTTCGTGGCTCGAGTCCCGGCGAGGGCATTGCTCATTTTTCATGTATTCTCCTTCCAAAAGTCCTAATGTCTCTACAACCTAATGGATAGTTATTTGTGAATTTTTTTATGACTAGCCATCTATAGCAGAGAAAGAGATATACCATTCAAAAGTCATTTTATATACGGATGATAACCGAGAAAGCTCATAGCGCAAAGATGTCCAAAATCCGCTATGTCATATCGAACAGAAAATGAGTCTAATATGGGGAGTGTTTCCCTCTCAAAACTAGACAGTTAGCGCAGCGTTTTGGTATACTGGATCAATTGAAATTGCCTAGCCAAGAGCTTTCCAGACATGCTTTATAGGGTTAAGATCAGACGTTATGACTGTCCAAAGTACGCGGCAAATATCATCAATTTCGGGGTAATCGTTGAGCAGCTGAATTCTACGGGGACGACGAGGTTTAACGTCAATTAACAGAAACACAGGATCAGTTGCGTATTTAAAAAGTCGGGCATATGATCGCCTCACTATACATCATAACAGTCAGGAAGCCTTTGGCAAACATATGCAGGGAATGTGCGGTCATCCAACAAAAGACCGCTCAAATTGTTGCACCTGCAGCAACAAACGATCCTTTTCCCTGATTAGGTAGACATGATATCCTGTTACGGGCTTTCTTCAAATACAGTACGCTGCGAATCAGTGTCCAGGCTGAATATCGACTAATCCATTATAAACACAGTGCTCCCTTGAAGTCTTGTCCGTTGTGCAAATTGTTTGCATCAAGCGAATGTCTTGTGTGCTGCAGTGATTAAGCCACAAGCAGCGCATATTTTGGCTCACAGCTTTATCTCAGGAGTCTTCGGAAAGCCGTACTCTGTGAAACTTCGTTTCGAGTGGAAGCATACAGGTCACGTGAGAGCTGTGATGCTGTAACAGTCCTGTGTCGTCGCACTGAGAGTGTCAAATAACGATCCTCATTAGTCGGTGCAGATCTTGATCGACCTCGTCCCAACTCTTCTCGATATGGCTCCAGTGTCCTGAAACTGTTTCAACAAAATGCAGACGGCACTGGGCGTTTACACTGAGCACTGTAAACGCATGCGCTTGTGATTGACCTGTCTCCAATCTACCGATCTCCATTTCGTTCCGTCATCTATGAGTTAATGGTTACTCATTTTACCTGAAATCTTACAATATGTACTCAGATCTTCCGAGAAACACTGCGAATGTTGTGAAGAAGGATAAGCGGACAAAATGACAAAAATCCGGTTTGAGTTTTAATCCCCTCCGCAAAATCAACTAATGAAACAAGCACGTGTAGGCTTATGACTCTGAATATTTGCATAACTTTTCGGCAGCATAATTAGTATCTTTGCTTCAATACAATTCGTACAAATAGACATAATTTGTAAATTCTTTTAATTTTCCACACGAATGTAGATGCTTGCAATAATATTTAGCTATTTTATAACGCCTGAAAGGAAACCATACCATTCATATTCCACCATATACACAAAAAGGTTTGTTTGGATGCAATCGTGTATGTTTTGTACGCTTTGCTCTTGCTTTTGCACTCAACAATTTTTCTAGAGGAATATTTATATAAAGATCTGATTCTTGTGCCTGTAGTCACGAAACAACTTAAAAAAGCTCTACTCACTTCTTACGAATGGAGAACTGCCAATTGATACACGTTGTTGATGGTGTTCAGCCGCGAGTCTCACTGCGGCCCCCATGAAACCCGCAGACTCAAATATCCCCCATGAAAAACATTTCTGTTTATTTTCAGGATTTATTTATGTTCATTGTACACGTGAAAGAAAGATTCACTATGCTAGTCGCTTTTTAAAGGTGATACTCGAATTTTACTCTAAGAAGAAAGACGATCATACTTCGCCTACTTTCATCTCCTATTTCTGATCAAGTTAACATTTTCTTTTAAGAGCTTCTTAACCCATTCTTACCATTACTAGTCATTAATAGCCATCGGTTTCTCAAAGACACCAGGACATTTTCACACGGGCGAAATTCTTAAAGCATATCATGGAAGATGTATAACGTATCATATGACATAACGTCTCTATGAATAAATTGAAAGAAATATTAACTTAGGGAAGTTGGAGGAAACGTTTTACTATCAAGATCACAAAAGATAGTACCCAAAAATTTCGATTGCAAAATCACTTGTATCTATATCTCTGTGTACGTGAATTTTTGCAACCAAATTTGTTGTAATGAAGACTTTGTAAATCTATGCGATAGCGATATCCCTTTGCTTGTAACGTTGAGTATTGCATAATCATTGCTCTAAGTTGAAATAACAGTGATGACAAGTTTACTTAGTTGCATCAGAATTTTGACTGAGAATAACTCGTAGGCTAGGAACTGTATTCTGTAAAACCTGTATCTTTGCTTAACACAAATTGTAGGAAAAACTTTTGCACAAATATATTGTAAGTACTCTCACTCTGAGCAGCAATACAATCACAGATAGGGATGATCTAACTGCGATTCGAATCATGATTTTTGAAGAGAAAAGCAACACTCATTCACTACTTTATATTAGGTGAATTAATTTGTAAGTGGCAACTAGTTATATTTTTGTTTTCTGTGCTCACCAGGGGCGATTGGTAAAATCACTCAACATTGGTAGTAAGAACTGTTTTCAAGTCTCGGCTAACAAACTTGTTGAATGAGAAGTTAGTCATTTTCTTCATCTGTAATATGTACAGGAGTCGATTCCCTTTAAAATTTACTCCACGAAAGCATCCCTTAGTAGTTAGCCTTTATATGATTCCCTGTAATATAGATAATAATTTGTTTATTTATGCAGCTGTTTTGGCAAAAAAATGTTTTACATTGAGAAACTTGGAAAATACATTATCGTGTATATTTTCCCAAAATATCTTTTCTCGCGTGTGTAAAATGTCGAAATGATTTTGCACTTGTGCAATTTTTTCATAATACTGCAAGTATGTTGCTGTGACTGAACTGAAATTTTAAAATATAATTATATAAATTTCTCTTAAATACTTTAGTATTAAAAATACTTATACTGACCTGAAACAACGAAAATCGTTACAATTTTTATGCCATATCGTGCATCAGTTTTCCGGTATTTCCAGAGACAAAAGCATACAAATATTACATTTTTAACAAAATGCATTTATATATGATACTGTTCGTCAAAAGGGAACACAATTTTCCACTTACCAAAATAATACAAAAAAAGTATCTTTCTTTTTAACTTAAAGGTCATTTCTTTCGCAAGCATACAATGCATTTCAAGAAACCAAACGGGCAAATAACACAAAAGTACGCATTTGAACGTCGATCTAAATTCTTTTGAAGAAAAAGGAATCTTTACAAAATACAACTTCGAGACCCCATTCGAAAAAGACTGAGTCGTACTTTGAAAAGGGATTGATGCAATCCATCTCAATTTAGAGTCGCTACACAGTAACTACAAAGTCGGTGTATTGTATTGCTGATGCTTCTTTGAGTAAAGCACTGGTAGACAGTCATGGTTACAGAAGAGATATAAATGTGTAACCATTCAAGTGAGCTTTAAATTTTGTGCATCAGGAGCTGCAAAGAACCGGTTTTGCGCCCAATTTCCTTTTCGAGTACGGATCTGAGTTATGGGGTTTAGATTGTTTTGAGATACATTACACTCTTCATGGGGTTTCGTTTTTATCTGCGACGAATTCCTAACAATTGTACGCTTTTCGTTTTTATACTCTTGCGGTTTTATGTTGTAGCCATAAATTTAAACTTTCGGATAAATTATGTTAAACGCACCCTTATAAAGGGATAAACATCAAATCGGAAAATGAAATGATTTTCATTTATATTCTAATTTTTCAATGACAATACAGTTTATTGTCATTATATTTGTATTTCCCTATCTATCGTTTCACCAGTAGCACAGTGGTTAAGAAAACTCAACATTAGTAGTTCGGCCTGGTTTCATATTTCTGCGAAGTGACTAGCTGCATGAGTGTATTAATGGTCTTCCTGTGTTTATTGTGAATACGAAACAGTTTTCTTTAGAACGTCCTGTACTGAGGAACGCATTCTCTTAGATGCATAATTCCCACGCAGTCTGCTTATCCAATCAACCTAATTAACTTAAAAACTCGTCACCCAGAGGGAATACTGATTAGTGATTGTAACATAAGTACCAAGGGACCCGTATTGCATATTTTATAAATGCACATGTGTATCGCCACCGTGGGAATGGCTTCTAGAATGGGTCATTTCGATTCCAGTAATATTTTTGTCACCTCACATGACCTTTGCAGTGCTTTAAGCAAAATGGTTGAAAATGTTTTCCCATGCAATTTCCTGCACAAAACAATTAAAGCATTGGGCATTTATCATGAAAATTTTCATTGCGAAGTCAGATCAAATATAAGCATAATTATATATGTAAATAGCAGAAGTCTTAGCATTTTTATTGATATATATTTGAAAAAGATGTTCTATAGTAATAGCCAAATTACAGTTTTATTCGAAGAGAACTTTACTAATTTGCATTCCTACACATTTAGTGTGTTAAATTTCATGTTAATAACTGTTCATTCTTATTTGTTTTGCCTGCACAAGGAATACTCTAAAAACAGACTGAATGTATCTTATTTACAACGAATATATTTAATTTAATCATATATACCTTTTAATGTTAAAATTAGGTATAATTAGATAATCCAAAATAGATAATTTGAATGTTACACTTTTAAAACCAGAGAACTGTAAGCATTGAAATAAGCAAATACTAGATTCATTGTAGCACTTCCAGTTATTCTCACCTCAGTAAAATAATTATACTTTTGATTTATCTTAATCCACAAGTGTTAATAAATGCATAATATTAGAAGCTAATTGTAGCGTGAGTCTAGCTATAAAGAACAATAAATAATATGTCACTAAACATTAGTCCGATTATCAGTGCTTGGTAAATTTGTTATGTAGTGATTTTTTGTTAGTTTAGAATTATGGATTAATGTGTAGTTAATTGCAGTTATTTGTTAATTAATTATTGAGTGAGTAAATTATATGCATTAATTTATGCTTATTCTAAATTTTTCTTCACGAATTGTATTGCTTATGTTATTAAATCAATTATTTGTATGCGAGTTAAACAGAGTTCTCGTTCTTACGTTACGCGTTCGTTGGTAATAAGCCTTCGGGAGAAGGAGACAATGGGAAATCGGTTGTTTCTGCGTAATATTTTAAATTTAAAAATACTTCCTTTTTATTCACATGGTTGAAATTTATACCTCTTAAAGAGAAAAAATTTACCCTTCTTATGAACCTACTTTCATGACTGTACGTCGCCCCGTTGGAGAATTATGCCCATTTAATTGCTAAAATTGTTGAATTTCGTGTCTAGAAATTTATTCTGCTATAAGCGTCGTTTTGAGCACTTTCTCGTCAAGGTCATGTACTGCGTCCGGTTGCGTGGTAGGGGCGTGATAGGTTTGTCGCATTCTTTCCCTCACCCCTCCTTGTTGGCGAAGGGGGTGGCGAGGGTGGAATTTTTTTTGGTGTGAAGAAGGAAAAACTAAGTTTTCGCAGCACTGTTTTGTGTTTGGCGAGATTTGCATACTAATTCACCAAATTTGGTGATTTTCGAAAATTCTGGATTCTGGACGATTGAAATCGTCATGCAAGGCCATGCTCAGCCCTCTTTGCCTTGGATTCGCAGCTGAAAGAAGACGCTTCATTTTTCTTCCGCTGGAAGAGCAAATGTTGACCCGGGGGGTCCGATAGTGGACATGTTTACGTCTTAAAGATGAACATTAAAAAAAAAAATCACTTGAAGTTTACTCCTCCGCACTTTACCATCCCCGTGGTGGAGTCGAGAATGTTGGTTTTTCTCTTCGAATCAATACGTTAATAGTGGATGCCATTTGAATTCAGCTATCAGATTTCTTCATGAACGGTCACTTAGATCCGAGTACTACCATCAACTCGTGTACTACCATCAACTCGCCGGAATGGGACTAGTTCAGTAAATTACTAGTTTCCACCTTCTTCCCATCGGTCTATGGGTACAGTTTTCATCTTCCTTCCGGGATTATCCATGTTTATTTCAATTTCCTACATCCTTCAGGACTGTTAACATCATCTCTGCGGGTTGGAATCATGCCCAAGGGAGAGCTTTCAACTACAAACGGCTGCTCGTCTGGAGATTGTTCCATCTGATAAACTAGCAAAGCTTAATACGTTTTAAAATTATTTCCTTCAAGTGAGTTCAGTTTTTTTTTTATTGTTAATTTCACCTGAAATTCAGTACAGCTTGAAAAATAAATTCCGTGGACATGTTTCCTATGAAATAAGGCTAATTAAAATTTTTAAGAGATTTGATTATTTGAAGTAAATTTTCCAGTGATGAATTATTAAAGTAAGGAGTAATTATATGTGTATTTAAATTCCAATTAAATTCTATTTAACTTTTAGTCAAGGTTTTTCTGCTGGATCTTAAATCCAGGCTGTGTATTTAAGCAATTGTTGCACTAGTAATCTATTTAGGATTTTGACCTTAACTTGGAATGTAATTAAAATTTATATATAATGGATTAAGACAGGATATTAAATTTGTAAACTTATCTAAATTTTACCTTTTTACTTTAAGTTGTTACTATTTTTGGTTGAGAATTAACTTTAACTTTTGCAAATTAAGGAACGATT